>LOEQ01002993.1:74320-91835 GCA_001685075.1 Bramus lutescens | reverse complement strand
CCTTCCACAAAGCAATGTGCCTTACCCTCTCTGAGGATTGGATGGGGATGGGATGGGAGGGAGTGTGGAGGGAATGGAAGGAGGGGAGGGAGTGTGAACTTGGATTGGTATTTTTTAATCTAATAAAATTTTAAAAAAGAAAAAACAATAAAAATATTTTTAAAATCTTTAAAAAATGGTCATTAAACAAAAAATTCATAAGTATTCTGCAAATACATTGGTAGGGATGACATTGGGTAAGTTGGTACAGTGAAGTGGAAAGTGTCTGCTGTAACTTTAAGATGCTGATGAGGAACCAAGTGAATATATTCCAAAAACTTTATCCGATTGTCAAAAGGATGTTAGGTCAGATAGGGGTGGGTGATTCACTATTGTAGCCCAAGACAATGTCAACTTTCCACCTGCAACATTCTAGTTCTCCACTATCTAGAAATTGTCATAAGCTGATCAGTCTTGTGAATCTTCAACATATGTGTGCCTTTTATTATAATTTATGTTTGGTTCATAACCACAAAGGACGGGCCCACCGCCCACTATTCAGTACTTTCAGAGAGTTATGAAGAAAAGGGTTGTCTTTCCTCCCATGTCCTGGTCTTCAAGCTGGGTAGAAAACTATTAACAAGACATTCTTCTCTGGGTGGCTTCATTGCCCATTAAAGACTGCAGCAACACCCTCCACCCAAGGTCTGCTGACACCTGCGTTTCCCCAAAGCTGTGCACATCCCAGAGAAGTTCATTTTGTTGTTTCATCTCTATCAAGTGATCAGAAAAACCAAGGGAAGTTTACTAGATCATGTTGTCTCATTTCAGTTATCATTATACAGAAATACATAAATAACAACTAATCCTTCCTTATATAAGTGTACAGTTATTATGTACCTACTTATATGCCCATAAAACTATATATCTCTTCTTTTATGATAAAAAAGAAAATATTTTAAAGCTACTGAGACTTTCCTTTACATCATATTATTTGAAATGTTGTATTCTAACGCTCAGCACTGTAAACTTCCAGCATGGCAGAGATTTTTCTGATGAAATCTTGGGCTCATTGCCATAGGGATTCAAAATAATTAGCAGTGTTGATAATAAAAAAAACAACAAAATGTAAAGGCTTGTGTTATGACTTGGTATTAATATCTTCCAAAGTAAGGCTTTCTGTGATGGTGTTGCTTCTTTGTTCAGTAAATCCTGGTGAAATACAAGGCTCTCCCCTAAGACCAGGAATTGCCATTCATTGCTCTCATGCTTCTGTGAAGTATGCACATAGAAGCATAATATCTCATAGTATGTGAAGATGCAGAATGATCATAGATGTAAGAAACTTAACTGATAACTTCTCTGCTTCTTTGATTTAGTGGTTAGACTATTACAGAAAATCATAAAACTGCTGAGGGCATTTCAGAAGGAATACTTCATAAAGAATTGAAATATCTATTTTATCATTAAATTTAAAGGCCATTTCTTTTTGTTGTTTACTTGCTTGTTTGAGAAAGAGTCTCATAGCCTAGGCTGTCCTCCAGTTTACTCAGTATGTTGGGCCAGTCAAGGGTAGCCTTGAACTCTTGACCCTTCTGTCTTCAATTCCTGAGTTTTATAATTACTGGCATGTCTCCCACACATTCCAATTCAGGGCTTTATGCATACTAAGCAAAATCTCCACATCTTCAGCCCTAGAGGCCGATTTTCTTTTCTTTATGAAGCGTAAGTTGGTTTTAATAACAGTATTTTAATATAGTCTTGACCATAAGGAAGAGAGGCACTGTGGAGGAAAGATAACATAAACCCAGAATATGGACATGGCTTCTTTAAAAGGAGGTTGTAGAGATTAAGACATACAAAAGTATAGGTAGAGGGAGTACAGGGGAGAGCTGCAGTGTAATATAGTTTGTCTTCTGTGCAGAGAAGGAATAGAAAGGGGGAAGGGAAGGTTAGACTTTAGAAAAGTGGTCCGGATTAGTGGAAAAACTCTGCAAGCGTGGCTCCCAAGGCCGCCTCTGATAGCAAGACATCTTGTCTGCTCTCCAGAGAGGTCACCTTGGCCTGAGGTGGGCTCTAGAATCCCTGCTACTATGGAGTCTCTGTAAGCTTGGCCAATAGGACCAGCACGGCTACTGTGAGATGTTTAGTCTACTTCATAGACTCCAGAGTAACTGGAGAGGTGGATTTCTGGTTAGGCCTGTGGAAAATTATCTAACTCCCATTAATTGTGGTGTGAAGACACTCCCACCTTATGTGGCACCATGTCCTAGCTGCCATTCTGGACTCTATAAACGGAGGACAGGAGAGTAGACCCTTGGGTTCATTACTCTCTGCTCCTGATGGTGGCTATAATGTGAGCAGCTCTTCTAAGCTCACACATTATACCCTTGAACTGGGAGCTGAAATCAACAGTTTCTCTTGTGCTGCTGCTGTTGGGTGAACTTTGATCACAGCGACAGGAAGAGAAACCAAGACAGCTGTCTTCTCTTGTCATTCTCTGCTCCCTCCCTTGATTTCAATTTTCTCTTGGCCCCCAATATGTAGGCTTAGGAGGAAAAGCAGTCTGTGTCTTTCTTCACTAATATCTCCAGTCTATCATATAAGAAGTACAAAGGAAAGCAAAACCTAAAAGTCCAAGCTGGTTGTTGTGCCAGTAAATCACAAATATACGAATGTTCAATGGCAGTACTTTCCTGTAGCTATTTGGCAGTAAATTCCCCTACAACTAACTGGCCCCAGGTCTCATACACATAATTATAGTGGCTCAATAACAATTCATCTCTTGTGGTGGTCCAAAGACCTTTACACCCACCATCTCATGTAGCCTACTAGTTGTTCCTTCTTAAACAATATACAGTTACTGTCTTCATTTTGCCAATAAGAGCAGTAAGCTTAGAAAGAAGAAATGAGTTCACTAGGCAACTGCCATGCCAGTCAGTGACACAGTATAGATTGTCTGATGTCTTTCTTACGTAGAACCATTGGAATTAATGCCAATTGCATCACAGAGATATGTAACTGTCAGTTGACTGAGTGAGGAGCATGCTGGGGTGAGTCTGAGCTGAATCCTTTGCCAGCTCTGACATTGGTAAGGTGACAGAACAAAGTACATTGTACCTCTGAGGTAAATATCCTTCCCATGAACCTACCTGTCAGGGAGATGCTGAGGGTTCCAGGATGCCTGAAATGGAAATGCTTGCTTACTCACAGCTGACAAGGTGAGTCTGTGTTTGCTGTCTGAGGGTCAAGCTGGAAGGATGAGGAAGTTCCATAAATGCTGGAGGAAGATGGTCTTCCTGCTCCATATTTCACATCACTCGTGATTTTTTCACAAACAAATTCTTTCTGCTGTCAGTGCCTGCCATGAACTTTCTCAGTAGCTCATTTCTTTTGTCCTAGAAGTAAACTTACTAGGAGAACACTTGGCAGAAATAGGATAAAAATCAGTTCACCTCCATGTATATCCTTTGTCAAAACATTAGCTTGGACTGGCATAATGCTGAAGAAGGATGCTGGACTCTTGAGAGAACTATTTTAAATAAATGTATTCAACTATATTTGACTTACAGGTTTCAAAGTTACATACATTTAAGAATTTAAGCTCATATTATTTTTAAAACTATTTTTATTAGAGTATTTAAATTTATGTAATGAGAACTAATGAAAGATAAAAGGCATCATATAAAAGTGAAACTCAGTGAAATTAGTTGAATATGTAGACATATGCACAAAGAGCTCATATTTAAAAGCGTAACATTCTAAAGCCATTACCATAGGGCTAGCCAAATGCATTATTAATATATCTACTACAGTAGCTGAAATGTAGTTCTCTGTATTTTCTGAACTGCTGATTTTATTTAACAACTCCACACAATTTCTGAGTCTGTACTCATATGGTATTAGAAACTTCACAAACCTTGACAGAAATGCAGAATAAAAGAAGCTGAATTCTTTGGACCTAGCCTAACTATCATTGGGTTCACATTCTACAAGGAAGTATGTTATTAATCTTTAAATGTCCCAGGTGTTAAGTTTATCTCTTTTTAGGAAATGAACCAAACTAGCACAAACCTAATTATTTGGATTTGTGATGATTCTGTTTGTATGGATACCCTAGTAGAGGCTCCACTGATATCTAAAATATGGAAATATAACACAACATTCATGGCAAAAAGTGTTGGGTCAGTGGAAGTGCAGAGATGTCTCTGCTGTTTGGGAGGCTTCCTTCTTCTGTGGAGATGGAGAAAGTGAGGGCAGACAGCATTGTGTTCAGCGGCATGGCAAAAGACGGGCTCTTTTCCAACATAAACATCCCTAAGAACCTGGGCGTCTCCCTTCCACTGCAGAGCCTGGGAAAAGAGGCCACAGAGGAAATTCCTCAGTGGAAACAACGGGGCAGCCATACTGAGAGTGCACTATGGAAGGAAATGGCAGCTATTTTAGCAACTGGACACCTACCTTTTGTTTGTGGATTCTTTCCTCTCTGACACTTGCTGTTAAAGCAACAACTGTAGCTTTGAAAGAGATTAGATTTTTACCTATTTTTAACTATCATTAGAGTGTTGCATTCTAGAGAGGCCTTCGGCTAAAACCAAGGTGAGAGGTGCAATGCCCATTTCCCAGTGGGAAACAGTTTCACGGGCGGTGGAAAAGGGAAGTGGGGCAGTTTCAATGTGGTTCTTTGCCTAGGGCTTTCTCGTTTTTGCTATTGGTCTTGCCTGTCAACCATCTCAACAGAGAGATAGGTGAAATTGTGGTTTCATTATCCTTCTTACCTTCACATCTTGCTTCTTTAGTGTTTATTTTCTTATTTTTTAACTGTGTGTATAAGTGTGTGGGAGGAGTCGTATATGTCAGTGCAGATTCCTTTAATGTCTGAAAGATGTCATCAGATCCCCTGCAGCTGGAGCTGAAGCTCTATGCAGTTGTGTATTGCCCAATATACCCCTGAGCCATTTCTCCATCTCCCTTGCTTCTTTATATCTAAGTATTTTCATGATTCTTTCCAGCTACCTTGATAATCAACACTAGGAAAAGTGAGTTGAAGAATACAAACCCGCACTTTAAACTTGCAGTGAGAAGTACCCTACTCTCTTTCTTGGATGCATGGTCTGTTTTGGAAGCTGAACCCACGTTCTGAGTTACCAGGATTATTTTGTATTAAACTTCCATTCTGGACTTGAGTATCTCTGCTTTGGGTTTAGAGTAGTTAAATAACATCCATGTTTTGAGATTTTTGGTTTATTCTTCAACCAATCTCATGAAATTTTAGTATCTGTGACATGTTTACTTTTTACAACAAAGGACCTGCCTGATGAATTGAAGAAGCAGCCTAGAGAACTCAAGAAGATGTTTGAAAATTTTATCTAATAAGGGATTAGCATCTAGATTATAGATAATTTAGAATTTAGCAACAACAAACAGAATAACAGTAAAAATTTATAATTGCATTGATAGACATTTTCAAAAGAAAATAGACAAAGAGAAAACAAGCATGTGAACAGATGTTCAGTATCACTAATCATTAGGGAAATCAAATCAAAATCACAGTATGAACTCACACTTACTGGGATGACTAATATAAAAAACAGAAAATGAAAAAGCAAAATGCCAAGAATGTAGGTGGATTGGAACTTGTGTATTCTTTTGGTAAAAAGTTGAAATGCCACAGTCTCTATGATGAAGAGCTTGTTAGTTACTCAGAACATCAAAATTTGAGTCCTGCAGTTCTCCTGGTATGTACCCAAAAGACTGAAAAGCATGGTTCTATGGAGATATTAGACAATCATCCTATTCATTGTTATCAATAAGTGAGAGTGACCCCAATAATCCATTGATAGATGGATAAGTAAGGAAAATGAAGTGTACCTGTATCGTGAATTATTAACATTAAAAATAGAAATAATTCTGATACCTGGATCAATATGGATGAACCTTGAAGATATTATGCTAATTGAAGTAAGCTAGCCACTAAAAGATAAATACAATATGATGCCGTTTATAGAAGATAACCAGTGTGGTCAAGTTATAGATGCAAAAAGCGAAGTGGTGGCTGTCATATGTGGGAAGAGAGAAGAATTAACAAGTCTTGCAAAGAGAAAAGAGTTTTGAGTTTTGAGGACTAATTGTATAACATACACCTACTGTTCATGTAAAAATGGTTAGGATGGTAAGTAAATCCTGTGTGGTTTTTACAAATAAAACTAATGATTTCAACACTTGCTTTAAAAGGTATAATCTTAAGTAAAATGCTTTTACTTAATTTTGGGAAGTACACATTTCCAGTGTAAGAACTTATGTATACTTTTGCCTACCTCTTTCTCTCTGTATATTGTTGCATTTGTCAGCACAACTTTGATCCCTTCTTTGATAAATGTGAGTTTTAAAAAGCTAATGTTCTCTTTCTGTTTTTGTACCCCCATATTTAATGTATTCATTTCCACATGCATAACATACACACATATATGTGCACATACACACAAAAACGCACACGTGCACGCACACAAACGTGTGTGTGTGTGTTGCCAAAAACCCTATTGCAACAGGAACCCTGAAAGCATGTAGTGTATCTTTGCTGAGGTAGCTACAGTGAATTGAATAGTGACGGCATGGGCTGGAAGTTGGCTCAGTACATAAAAGGACATGCTATGCAAACATCAGTATCTGAGTTTAAATTTCCAACACACACATAAAAGGTGAGTACATAGCATGAGCATCTGTAATCTTAGCACTTTTTTGGAGATATGAGAGGGGAAGACAGAAGAATTCATAACCTCGAAGACAAGCTATCCTGGTTTGTACAATAGGAAAAAAAAAACACAAAGAAACCTTGTCGTAAGGCAAAAGGTGAGGATTAACACTTAAGGTTGTCCTCTGACCTCTACACATGGGCTATGACATTTGAACACCCATTTTCATGCACACATATTCTCACACACACACACACACACACACATCATACATATACATCACATACATACATACATGCATTACTTATACAAACAGTGACATAAAATTTAAAATTAAATTTAATAGTTCAAAGGTACTCTTCTCTTCTATGCATTTGTTTTACAACTTTGGACAAGCCATTCAAAAGGACTTAATAGTCAACATTTCGGACTTCTGTTTCCGTGAAGTAAAATAGCCTTTCCACATGTTAAAGAGCTTTTGAAGGGCCAATGTGTTTATCAACAAGACATGCTTTATCAACGAAGGATTTATCAACTAAAGGGCTAACATGTTTATCAATAACAGTGCTTTAAAAATTAGAAAGTATTTTCACATACGTAAATCGCTACATCAGTGAACATTTTATGCAAAGATCTTACCGTGGGAATCATTTGGAGACCTTCTAACCAATGCTAGACTTGTGGAAATCGCCACAGACCGACTACAGCATGCTTGATGTGACTAAAATTAGAATTTAAAGGTGTATAGTATTATATCCTTAGTATGTTTGCTAAATCAAATAAACAAAACAGAACAAGAATGTTAAATACAAAAGCAACATTGGAGCAAAACGGGGAGAAAATGGAGATGGAGGAATGATACCCAGAGGCTTGATTCCACCCATACTCACAATTACACTGTTCACACATTAAAACTTGCATTTTTTTTAAAAAAGTGATTGTCAGATCAGGTAAAAATACCATCATGAGGAACCTGTTTTAAATAAAAAAGAGATTAGTCACAAATGAAATAGGAAGAAAAATCAAGGAAACACAAGCAAAAGAAGGCTGGCTGAGTTTTGTGGCTGGCAGAGGAAATAAACTCAAAGAAAGAGAGTGCTAAGGTTGAGGGTGAACAGGGCTCAGAGGTACCCACAATTGTCATGGCTGCCTCTGGAAACCCCACCATTCACAGTTCAAGAACTCACGAAGTTGGTCAGAATGCAAGCAGTAAAACAGCTCTCCCAGAACATTCTCCTGGGTTTAAGGCTGACAGATAAAATTGTAAGGAAAGCTGGCAGCCTGCCAAATGCTTATGTTTATGAAGTTGGCTGGGAGCCAGTGAGAATCACATGATCTATTCTTTGCCAGTGCTGGTGAATTTCTGGTGGCTGAAAAGATTTTGTATTCATTCTTGGATTGCAGATGCTTTCTCATGCAGACCCCAGGAAACTGAGACGTGTCCCTGAAAATATGTTGACATTTAGGATATAGCGGCTTTTCCAGAGAATCTTAAAATTATCTCTTTCCCATGTACCAAATATCATTAGAGACAAAATAGAGATCAAAGGTCAGACTTGAGAGAATCATGATTCCATTTATTTTCTGGGCATAAAGAAATCTCATTCTGTATTATACAATTAGAGAAGAAAATGATGTGTTGCTTTTTTTTCTGTTATTGTGATAAAACAACTTGACCAAGACAACCAAAGTTAATAAAGTAAGGGGAAAAGACAACCTATACAGAAATGCATTTAGTTTGGGACACATGGCTTCAGAAGGTTAGAGTCTATGACTGAGGAGCAAAGGCATGGGGGCAGAAACAGCTAAGAACTCACGTCTTCATCCACAAGTAAATACAGAGAAAGAGAGAAAGACAGAGACAGAGAATGGAGCATCTTTTGAAACTTCAGTGTTCATCCCTAGTGATACACCTCCAAATAGTCCACAGCTCCCAATCCTTCTCAAACAGTTCTGCTAATCTGGAACCAAGTACTCAAATATATAGGTCAGGGATTTTGCTGTTGTGGTGGTGATGGTGGTGGTTTGTTTGCTTGCTTGTTTTTGTGTTTAAAACAGGGTTTCTCTGTGTAGCCCTGGCTGTCCTGGGACTTGGTCTGTAGACCACAGTGACCTCAACTCAGTGATCCACCTCCCTCTGCCTCCCAATCTCTGCTGGGATTAAAGGTGTGATATCAGAGCCATTGTAACCTTAGAGATAATGCTCATATTATATGTCCATGTAAATGTTAGATGAGGTACAGAGAAGGAAGGAAAGAAGATGGGAGGAAGAGAGGAAGGGAGGAGACAAGGAGAGAGAAAGAGAGGGAATATAAAAATAAAAAACTCAGTCGTGGCTTATGATGGGAAGTAGGGAGGGAAATTAGACTTAAATATCCATTTAAGAGCTAAGAACACATTTTTATCCTGTGCTTGGGCATTTTCTAAAGTCATGTAAGAAGAAGTACTTAATAGACAGCTTCAGTTTTGTAGTTTAGGGAGCAGAAAGAGGAGGTAATAAAGGAGAATGGGGACTGAGCCAAATCCTTTAGGCAAGAGACTTAGTGGATGCTATAGGTAAAACCTGATGTATACGCTTTCATCTCACCCATTCCTGCACCTTTCAGGCAAAGCAAAGTGTTTCTTCTATGGTTTACTAGGAAAGGAGAGATCTCCCACTTCTGGGAAGCAGGTCTATTTAATGTGTTACCTATGCCATGTGACAGAGGGGCATGGAACATGTGTGACTTTCACTACATGACAGGATTTATTCTTATTGTGGGAAGGAAAATGGGTCTTGGTTAGTGTGCGAGCCATATTATGTGACTATATTCTTGTCTCTGATACCCAGCCAGTAATTGTGTTCTTGCCTTGCTTCTACCCCTCTTTGCCTAGGACTGGTTGCCTGGAAGGTGTAGGTTTGGTAACATTTAGTTCATTCTCCTAACATTCTGTGAAGAGTGTCCTGTGTTTTTCTTTCTTGAATTACCAAAGACTGTGATTATAGATGTGGTTTTCCCTGCCAGCATGCCTACACCCACCTTATAAAAATTCCTTTTAAAAAATATGGTTTAGACAACCAAGGTAGCACTCTGCTGTTTACTTAGACTCTTTTCAGCCTTTTAAAGGAACCAACAAATAAAAGAGACCCCAAATACTACATAGAGCCTAGATTTTGCATGAAGAAAATGCAGTCATTTTCAACCATTTAATAGTAATAGATCATCAAACTCTTTGCTTTCATTTCCCCACACTTTGGGGATAGGTAGATAATGTGTTCAGGTCCCAAAAGTCTTCTTACTTCCTGCTTCAGGGTTAATAATTTTATCAGTTAATTTGGAAATTATCCCTTATTTATCTTCCTAGATGGGAACTTCTGGAATTCTATTTCTGTCAGAAATGTCCATGTACACAAATCATTATTCTGTTGTTTGCAGTTACTGTGTGACAGACAGTGCACAAACACACATGTGTGCGTGCATGTGTGTGTGTGTGTGTGTGTGTGTGTGTGTGTGTAGTGCTGGGTAAAGACCCTCTAGAATATTCCAAATTTCTGTTCTTCCAGACATAGACATTTTGTTTACCTGCTGCAATATAACAACAGTGTAAAGAATAAAATGTAGGCATATTCTCTGACAGGAAGATTAAATTCTCAAGTTCAGACTGCAGAATCCCTTGCTAGGCACCACCAGTGACAAAGGTGAATACCTTGTCTTTCCTGGTACTTACCCAACCCTGCCAAGTGAGATGCTCCAAAATTATCAAAATTATGATAGGAAACTGCCCCCTTTTCTTTTTCCAGGAAAGAAAACCATTCTCACCCAAGAGTCTTTCAGTTTGGTTCCTACAAGGCAATTTTAACTGAGAGAGGGATCTCGGCAAACTTAGCGTTCTAGGCCTCAAGATGATGGCTCTGCAAAACAGGCTGGTGATTGGGGAAATCTCATATTCTAGGTGGATAATGTGACCTTGGTCTATCTTTCAGTCTCTCTTACCTATAAAACACAGCGTACATGTCTGGTTCAGAGACACTGTGTTTCTTTCAAGTCATTTAGCTGACTTCCTGATTATTTAACATGCACACACAGAGCATTTTCTAACAGCCTGTGCAGCCAGGGACCTTTCTGACTCATTAGTTCTTACATTAGCTCTGTGGGGTGAGTGCTGTCACGATCCCATTTAAAATGAGGAAACTAAGACACATAGAAGTAGGTCACAACCCAGGTAGGCTGATTCCAACATGGAGCGCTTTGTTTTTTCTTTTAGTTTTTTTTCTTTTTTAAAATATGCTTTTAATTAAAATATAATTATGTTACTTTCCCCTTACCTTTCCTCTTTCCAACCCCTTCAAAGTCCCCTCTTTCCAACTCTTTCCATATCTTCTCTTCCTCACTCTCAAGTTGTAGCCTCTCTTTCTTCGTTATCATTACATGTATGAATGCGCACAAATACAGAAATACAACCTTCTGAGTCTATTTTTCTTGTTTGTGCAACCGCTTTGTATTTATAGCGAGTTAGGAACACATCCCTGAGAGAGTCCAAATCTCCTCCCTCAGTAGTCGTTAGTAGCCTATAGTTCTTGTCTAGGGAATCCAATGAGATCCTCCCTTCCAAATTAGCATGTCTATTGATAATCTTGTTTATGCAGCCTTTTCTAGGAGAGCCTGTTTCACAGCAGATGTCCTTGTATTCTGGCTCTTACAGTCTTTCTGCCCCTCTTCTGTGATGTTCGCTCAACTGTAGATGCCTATGCTGTAGTGGAGATGTACCCATTGGGGCTTATGAAGCAGGAAATGGAAAAATGGGGAGGAAAGTGAGACTATAATTTGGGAAGGGACAATACAAAAAGAAAAAAAGAAATGGAGGGAGGAGGGACAAATAACACCTAGGGGTGTGTGTGTGAGACAGACAGACAGACAGACAGACAGACAGACAGACAGAGAATGTGTATGTTTTAAAGGAAATCATGCCACCTGGGCTGGCAGTGTTCTCCACAAAAGACAAAAACTACCAAAAAGCAGTGGAACCATGCACAAGAAACCTTTTTTTAATTGAAAATATTTTCTCACACAGTATATTCCTATTTCAGTTTTCCTCCCTTAACTTCTCCAAGATCATCCCCAACTCCCAGCCCATTCAACTCCATGCCTTCTTTTCTCTTTCTTTAGAAAACCCGGCAAATAAGAACAGAATTTAAATAAATAGATACAAACAAATAGTATCACATACACAAACAAACAACAATGACATTAAAACACAAAATCAGAAACTGTAACATTCAGGCAAAGACAAATAAGGTAAAAAATGCCCAAACAAAGCAATGTGAAACAATAAATAAATAAATAAATAAATAAATAAATAAATAAATAAATAAATGCTCCAAAAATACCATTGAGTTTGTTTCGTGTTGGCCTTCTACTGCTGAACATGGGCCTGCCCTTAAATGTAGAAACCTTTCTAATGGTTGGTTAGGGTAATTCAAGTGGCTCCTAAAACAATATAGACAATTGCAGTTGCTCTGGCTTGCCTCTCAGAGGTTGAAGGTAAACTCCTACTGCTGAAGATATCACACACTTAGGACACAGGACTTAAATGATTTGAATTTGTTCTAACTTTATAAGCTCCTTCCTATGGTCTAACTTTCATGGACCAGAAAATATTCTGCAAGCTGCCAAGGGAGAGAAGCAACTAATAATCCTACACAGTTGTGATGCCTATGGACTACAGAGAAGCAGAAATGTTAGTGCATCTGTAAAGCTGTAACTAGTAGCACGCACATATTGATAGTGGCCAAAGGCTATCTAATTGGACTTACGGCCTACTCAGCAGAAAAGAAATATTGTCTAATACTAGAGACCTAGCTAACTTCCCAGGGCTAGTGATGTCATGGGTTTGAAAGAGAATCACTGTTGCCATTTTGCTCTATGACTATACCAGTATAACTCCTCATCTAAATTCTAAATTTTATACCCACAGATAAGTGTAACTCTCACCCTTCATCAAAGAAACTTCTCTTTGCAGCAAAGGGAGATCATCACAGAAAAAAACTGCTATATAAACCATATTTTCTATAGAATAGTATTATCAATGTGCTTAAGCTCAAGTAACCAAAATAGAGAGGCAAATATTGTTCTCTGAGAACTCTGTGTTCCCTTTAGGAACTCTGACTTAAGGCAGCGCAGATTTGATGCTGAGGTGCCTCTGAGTGTCCAGGTTCCCACCAGGCTACATGCTCTTGGTAGGGAAGGCCAAGACTGAGAGTAAGAACTCTACATCAGCTCCCCCAGAGGTCCTTATTTTCTGTGTTTCCTGTATTCCTTTTTGGTCCTCATAGGGACTGGAACTGCCAGGTACTATTTCTGTCCTAGTTAAGTGGCTTGTTCAGTGTTGATGGCCAGTAGATACAGACCTCTAAGCCTGGCAATCTGATTACCAACAGGCCAGGCTCTCATGGGTCTTTCCTCGCTCTTCCGTTGCATAGTATTTGTGGACATAGTCTCAGGAATATAGAGTATTTAAAGGAAATTATATATAATAGTCATCCTATAAGCATGTGAACAGTTTTCTTCTATACACAAACAAACAAATGGTAATTATTAAAATTGCTAATCCCAATGATCATTATCTATATAATGCTTTTCATTTATTCTGATAAAAACAAGAATGGGCACCAACACTTGTTGAAGATTAAAACTCATACAACCTTTCTAAATTTCAATTTGGCAAATTGGGTCACATTTAAAGTCAATTTTATTTCAAAAGATATTTCTCCCCGTATTAAGTTCTCAGGCACGTGGTATAGTATTAGTGACCAAAGGTGCAAGTATGATAGCATCTCCAGCCCTTTTCATCTTGCATAAATGAAACTAGACTTATCAGCCATATCTCATTTCCCTCTCTTATCTGCCCCTAGGAACCCCCATTACCTTGAGTCTGTGAATTCAAACTATTTTAGAAGGAAATTCACTGTTTTCCTCTTCTCCTTTGGGTATATCTTGGCCCTAAGCACACTTATGCATGGATGAATGGCCAGATGGATGAGTAGATAAAAAGATGAGAAAACACATAAATGGATGTATGATGATGATCATTATACTTCACAATGTATGTGGCCCCTTAGGTCCATTGTTCTTCAAAGCTTTGACAAACGAGACCCAAAGGGATGTTTCCGTCCTCCTTAAGAATGTGCATATAATTATTGTCTTAGTCAGTGTCCTATTGCTGTGAAGAGACACCACAAGCAAGGCAACTCTTATAAGAGAAAGCATTTAATTGGGACTGGCTTAGTTTCAGAAGTTTAGACCATTATCATGGTAGGAAGCATGGTGGTGTGCAAACAGGCATGGGAGTGGAGAAATAGCTGAGAGTTCTACATTTGGGCCAGCAGACAACATGAAGGTGGAAAGAGAGAAACAACTCCATTGTAGTTGTTCATTGTTCTCCACATGTGTTGCATGGCACATTCACACCTCTACACATGTCATAGACCCCCTATATACATAATAATGATAAATATTTTTAAAGTTAGAGTATGTCTTCAGAAAGGGTCTTTGTGTGGTCCTATGAGAGACACTTAACAACTCCAATAAATGTCTAATAAATGTTTGTGGGTGCCATTGTTCATGTTTTCTTGAAGTCTACAAACCTTTCTGCTGAAAGCCTTTGTTTGAGCATGTTAAATCTCTAAAAGCTTTGGGAAAACGCTCTTGTCCATTAGGACTTATCTTCATTGGAGAGCCTCAGACTTTGCCAAACCCTTTGCGAGCACACTGTCTTAATTAGCTTACTATGAGTGGTCCTGTGGCTGGAAGGCACCTGCTGTTCCACAAGTGCTGGCTGAGTGGGAAGGATTGGCTCTGCAGAAGCATTTCAGTGGTGGCGTGAGGCAGCTTTGGCAGGCTCCGGATGTTAGTGCTTCTCCTGATCTGTAATGAGGAGGGAGCAGTGGCTGTCTTTCAGCAGGTGAAATTGCTTTTCCAAACTGGGTAAGCCGGAATTGTTTCCCTCTTCCCTCTCCTAATTAATTCCAACCTACTGTGGATGTGCAGCAAAATTCTAGAACATACCACTATACAGACATCACTGGGAGTGTAGAGACCTCTGTTAACCAGTGTGGACTACAGCGAGGAGAAGAAAACACAGACCCCCAAATAACAGTTCAGGGCAGCAACATTTCCATCCCAGGATATGGTATAAACCTTACAGAATTACCTGTCCTCCACTGGCCTTGAACATGTTGAGGTTGGATATTGTATGTATCATTGGATCTATTGTAGATTCAGTCACAGAAACAATGACTCAGCATCTTCTTGCTGATCAATTGAAGAAGTTAATAAAATAATGGCTTGTACCAAGGTCTCTCTGTATTTGAAGAAGTGTCTGAGAAGCAGGATGTAATTGATCATCTCTGTCATCCAAATACTCAGAAGGTTGATGCAGAAGGATAGTAAGGAATATTCATATATACTGAGTTCCAGGCAACCCAAGCTACAGAGAGGAACCCAAATTTCAAGACGAAAACATAAGAAAAGGAATAAATATTAGGATGTGTGGGCTAGAAAGTAATGTAGATCTGAAAACCCACAGTGTTGAATAACCACAGTTAATGAATGGGTTAAGTTAAGCCTAGACGAAGAAGTTTATGGCCAAAAGGCTTTATGGCTTTCAATGTTAGCAGCAACAACTTCAGTGGAAAACAGAATTGCTGCCAAAGGCCAAACAGTCCTGCCTACAAATATCCCACTAATTGGGTACAAGGCAAGTGGCTGCTCCAGGGTGCTGACTCACCATACCAGCAATGTCATGCAGGCCTTAAAAGTTAGAATACTGTACCATAGTTGATCTTTGCAGAAGCATTGCAAGGTTTTCTGTTCGTTTATTTGAAAACATGCTGGTGATATTTTACAAACTCAGTGTGAGCTAACCATCTAACAAAGATTCTTCACAGTATTAATGTGATAAAAACAAAACCACAAAAGTAGAATCTTCATCACCCTTAAGTGTGTACTAGTGAGGACCCACAATCAATTTCTAGCACCTACATTGGGTAGCTGTAGCTGCCTGTAAGTAACTCCAGTTCCAGTAGATCCTACACTCTTCTGGCTTCCTCAGGTGCCTTCATGAATGTCAGGCATATACAGAGAAGCAGGTGCATACATATAAAAATAGAAAATGATAAATCTTTGTAGCTTTGTACAAAATTGAGGTGTGTGCTCCCTGAACAGATCTCCCAAACTGTTTCATGTTAGATAGCTATACTTTCTAACTACTTCATCTCTCTCTTTCCCCTTTCCCTATACCCCTGACATCTACTATTCTACTTTCCATGGCATAGGGTTTGGGCTGTTACAGGGATCCCATGTAAATAGAATAATGCTTTATTGTTTTATGACTGACACGTTTCACTTTACAAAATTTTCAAAAGGCTTACCCATATTGTAATATGCTTTGTAGTTTCTTATTTCTTGAGGCTGAATGTACTTTGCATAATATATTCAATAATCATCAGAAATTTAGGTTCCACATGACTCTTGGCTATTTGGAAGAGTGATACAACCAATATGGTTATGCACATATTTATTTGAAATCCTACTTGTCTACCTTGTAGTTCTTAATGTATACACACAAATAAGATCATGGATTATATAGTAATTCTATTTTAATTATTTGAGGAGCTAACATAGGTTTTTCATAATTACTGCATTGTTTTTACATTAGTATTTCCTATTCTTGAGAATTTTGTACATGTATACAATGAAGAATTATCACTTATTCCCTCATTTCCGTCCTTCAACTCCTCTCATCCAACATGGCCTGCTCCCAACCTCATGGTTTGTTTTGCTGATAACCTGCTAAGTCCAATTAGTGCTGTCCATATGTTCATGGGCGTGGGGCCACCCACTGGGGCATGGGAAACCTACCAGTGGCCATACATTAAAAAGGAAGAAGAATTCTTTTCTTCCCTCTGGCAGCTATCAGCTACCAATAGCATCTGAGTAAAGAATGGGGCCACAGAGCACTTCCACTATCAGTTCCCAAATTTTAGTTGGGCTGCTCATGTGACCATGTGCAGGCCTTGTGTGGCTGGTGTAAGTTTCTGAGTGTGGTGGACTTGTTGAGTCCAGAAGTTTGCATTTCGTAGCGCTTCTCCCCATCCTCCTGCTCTTAGATTCTTTCTGCCCCTTCTTTTTCTTTCCCTGTGCCTTGAGGGTAATGAGGGGGGTAGGTTGAGAAATACTTCACATTCAGAGCCGAGAACTCAGTCATCTCTTCTTAGTACTTTGACTAAGCATTGACTACTGCCCATTGCAGCAGAAACAACAAAAAGTTCTCTGATGAAGGCTGAAGTTGAGAAGTTGAGAGCATCCCAGGTCTATTAGTATAAACATGAATATTTATAGGACAGTCTAACAACATGGCTACTTACCAAAATAACAATAGCCATTTTTACTCTAGGGCCTATTACTACCTCAGCTGTGGGCGTTTCTTATCAGAATTATGTGTATCAGACATTGTCTTTCCTGGGACAGGCCTCAAATCCAATCATGTGATTAGTTAAGCAATAAGTCAATGCCACTATAGTACTATAGTACTAGTGGGCACATTGTGCCTGATTGGTGGGAATTGAGTGAGACCATTGATGTCTCCCAGTGCCCAGCACTGTGAAAGCTGGCTAGCATGTGTGTCTTGAGATCAGTTGAAAATTTATTTCTTTTTTCATTGTCTTCAGCAATAGAGCCTTATCAATAGAGTACTTACAGTAAGAACAATGGCAATAGCCTTTGTTGTTTTGGAGAATTCTGTGACCTCCTGATGTAGGAGGGTCATCTGTCTATGTGTTACTTTCATTGGTTAATAAAGAAACT
>LOEQ01002993.1:62069-74249 GCA_001685075.1 Bramus lutescens | reverse complement strand
TACAATTTGTGTGTTGTTATTTCGGGGTATAAGCCAGCCATGCGGGAGCTGGGCGGGACGAAATGCAGGCCTGCTCGCTTTATCACTACAACCTCCCTTACCAGTAACTTCTAGGGAGGGTACCACAGGCCTTGCAGTGTGATTTTTCATTAACCTAAGTCTTTTGGAAGTGGTATTATCTATCTATGGCAGGGTAATTCCATTCAGACCCACCCCCTTTTAAGTTATATTTTGGAAATAGCTTACTAGTGACTACAAAGCGTGATGTCATATATCTTTAGTTTTGGCTAATCTACCCACTGTTTTCTCCTCTTCTCCAAACCCTGTCCCCCATCCCCATTTGAATATTTTATTCCCAATTTTGTCTCCCTTTATTTTCATCACATGTATTCCATTATCCTTCCAAGTATACTTTTTAATTGCATTGTAAAATTGTAGAATTTCATATGATTTTCTATATACCCTCCTTTGTGTTAACCTTCTTCTCCCCACTTCTGCCATAGCCCCTCATCCCTTTCTGCTTCGGCCTTCCACTCCCAGCATTCCCATTGTCTACTTCATGGTAACTACAATCCCTTACTGTACCTCCATCTCTAGTGGCTTAGTGTCTTATAAGTAGGGTTTAAATTGCTGGGATAAAACACCATTACCAAAGGATTCTTGGGAGCAAAACCTTTATTTTATTTCCATATCTACATCACAGTACATCATCAAGGAAATCAGGGCTGGAACTCAAGGCAGAAACATGGCTCAGGCTGGCTCCCCTCCATTGCTGCTGATGTCCTTTGGCAGTTGTCCTATGGTATTGCCATCTGCAAAATTCTGGGGTCTCTGCAACTGGGCAGTACCTTCACTGATAGCTTCTCCTGGGCTCTCTTCAGGGACTTGACTCTGCTATGTGATGTGAAACCTCAACCTCTCTCCATGACCTCTAGGGAACCTGCTGAGATTGAAGCTGTGCTTCCTCCCACAGTCTCTCCTGGCCACTTACCGTGGCAATCCTCAGCTGCTCTCCATGACCCCTTCATGCCTTTTTCAAAACCAGCACCACTTGGGTGATTCTTATACCACGTTCATCTGGCAGCGTAAGTTACACCCTGGGCCCCCTCTATACCACAGCTTCTATATGCTGACCCTGAGGAAATACTCCCAGAAGATTTCACCTCAGTGATGCTGGCCTCCATTTAATTGCATCTGATTTCTGAGCCTCAGCTAACCAGAATCAGTTGTCCCCATAAAACAAAGTTTTTACTCTAGTGGTGATAATCTCTTGTTAATTATGGCCGATTCTTAACCTCAGCTGACCAGATACCACAGATTTTTAACACAAAAATACCATTCAAATGGCCCCAGTAGACTCACAAAACTCACTATCCAGCTAGCATTCTTTTAGCTCAAGTAAGAAAGCACTTTCAACCATCTTTTAGTGGAGGTCTGGTGACGATGAATGCCCTCAGCTTTTGTTTTCTGGCAATTCCTTCCTCGGTTTGAAGATTTGATTATTTTAAATAAATAACAATTGTGTGTGTTTATGGGTGTAGTGTAATCCTTGATACATTGTAGAAATAGTTAAGCTAATCAATATACTTGTTACCTTACCAATTTGTCTTTTTTGGGTGGAAAATATTAATCATCTATTTTCTAAGTAATTTGGGAATATACACTACAGTGTTAGGAACCGTGGTTACCATCAGGCAACAAGAAAATTTGTTCCAGTTTAGCCTAAAAATGGCATCTTTTGATTAAAACCTCCCTTTCTCTCCTCCTATATATTCTAGAGTTTCTATGTTCGTTCACTGGCAGACATGCAGATTGTCTCTGTGTTTTGGCTCTTGTGAGTAACCTGAGAGAGCAGATAGCCCTTCAGCTCACTTAAGTCCCTTCCTTAGCAAATGTACCACGAATGGGACTAGCTAGGTCATGTTCATATTTCATGAGCCTACATGCTCTTTCTTGGGAATGACTACTAGTTCAAGTTCCTTCTAGTAGTGAGCAGTACTGCTTTTTTCTATATCCTCCCCAGTGTCTGTTATCATCTTTCAAAATAATAGCCATTGTAATAGGTGTGGAGAGGTATTGTGGTTTTAGATGCCATTTCTGTGATGATTTGTATTATTGACACATTTTCATATATATGTTGCTATGTGAAACAAAAAAAAACCTGTTTTTTGTTTGTTTAAGGTAGGGTTTCACACTGCAACTCAGGCTGTTCTAGAATTCACTCTGTATCCCTATTTGGCATCAGACTTGTACCAATTCTGCTTTAACCTACTGAACAATAGGATTAAAGATGTGAGTCACATGCCTGGCTTCTATTGACTGTATGTTCAAACCCTTTGGCTATTGTTATTTATGTACTCAATTAAATATTGAGTTATTTATGTACAGTTGTTTAGGTCCCTTACACAATTTGTATATTGTCCCTGTGTTGAAACATTCCTCTCAACCAATTTCTGTTCTTCATTTTTTTGACTTGCTGTATGGAGGCCCATTTAGTTTGATCCCACTGTATTTCTTTTTGCTTTCAGAATCTTGTAAATTTAACCAATGAGCGCAAAAGTACAAAGCATTGGTAATAAAAACTGAACAAGACTCAAATAAATTAAAAGATATTCATTTTTTAAATATTAAAAGTATTAGTGTTATTAATATATCCATAACACCCAAAGAAATATACAGGTTCAATGCAGTCAAAATTCCAAAGTTGTTTTTCATACAGGCTGAAGAAACAATCCTATGATGCACATGAAACTGCAAAAAGACCCCCAAATAAACCAAGCCCTTTGAGCAAAATCCAATGAAACAAACAGCCAAAGACAATACTCCATGATTTCAATGTGTTGTGAAGCTACTATAATCACAGCAGCAGCAGATCACATCAAAATAGATGAGTGGCAAATGAGATAGGTCGGAAAAATCAGAAATATACTCACCAGTTTGCAGTCACCTGATTTTCAGCAAAGCCACCAAAGACACTCAATGAGTAAGACCTTCTTCAATAAATTGTGTTGGGAAAACTGAACGTTCATATGCAGAAGAATGAAATTGGACTTTTATCTCACCCCGTGCACAAAAATTAGCTCAAGATGGCTTTAAATGCCTAGAAGTAAGTCTTGAATTATAAAATTATATGACGAAAATATACAAAGAAAACTCTGTGACATTAGTGTGGGCAGTTATTGTTGGTTAGATCTCTGTTTTTAGCAGATAGTTTTGCCCGAGTATTCTTGTTTGTCATTCTGTTTTCCCTCACAACTCTGAATATACCACCCCATCATTTCTGACCTCCACAGCTTCTTCTGAAAAACAAGATATAACCTCATGCTTGTGTGTAGCATTTAACAGTCCCTTCTTGCTGCTTTGGACTGATTCTTTTTGCCTTTGGCTTTGGATGCTTTCCTTGTCTCCAGGTGTCTTTAGTGTGCTTTGGGTTCATTTCAGTTTGAATCCTTTGATCTACCTGAATTTTTAGATAGGATGATTTTGATTATTTCTCCATATACGTGCTACCCTTTTCCCTTTATTCTCTTTCTGGGACTTCTATAATGCATCCATTGCTCCCTGTGATGCAGCCTCAGAGAGAACCCTTCTCTTCCTTCTTCCTTTGGAAGCCCCTTGACTTGGTCATTTCTAGTGGCATGTTAAATCTGCAAAACCTTTTTTCTGCTTGGTTAGGTTTACTAGGTAACCCTTTTTCAGCATTAGGTTCTCCAGCTCCAGGACTCTCTCTCTCTCTCTCCCTCCCTCCCCCTCTCCTTTTCCCTCTCTCTTTCCCAGCTTTTGTCTTTGAGTTGATCCTTGAACTTGTTCACATGCAATTGTATGTTCATCTATCTCTCTGTTCTCTTATAATTTGTCAAACTCTACTAAGATAATTACTTCTAAGTTTTTAAGGTCATCAATCTCCATATCTTTGGACCTGCTTTCTAGAGATTTGATTCGTTGCTTTTCTCAGGACACAGTCTTCTGGATTTTTAATATAGTTTTTATTTTTATTTGTTATTATAAATTGTACATTTTAGAAAAAATCAAAATAGACAAAAAAAATCCAAAACTGCTCATTGTCCCAGACTTTAGAGCATAACATTTTATAGGTCCATCAGGGTAATAAGTCCATCTGCAGAGCTTGGAACATTTCAAGCTTTGTCTGTGTTTGTATCTTCTCTGACCCAACGTGATTGTATTCCCAGATAGAATGTTTGTGAATTTCTTTTTGTTCAAGAAGCTTGTAATGTCTTTCTCCCTCTGGTGTTTGTCTGTGGTACTGCAGGTCTCTGACCTTGGGGCCAGTCTCTAGGTCTCCATCATTTCTTCAAGAAACTTTGAGTGTTCTAAGAAATGCTGGAAATTGTACATATAAGAGGGTAGAGGGAGGGGGGAAGAGAATATGATCATAGAAATACCAAGTATCAGAAATATGTCACTTCTTTCCTTACTCCCAGTCAGCTATGACCAAAACCTTTCAATCATGCAAGCCTATACAGAAAGCCGAAGCATTGCATGCCCTTTCCACTCTTCTCATCCCCCAATAGATAACCCGTGAGTTGGCGCTTGCTCCTGATTGTGCCTCCCTGTACCAGCCTCTACTGGTGGATTGCCACCAAGTCTCTGAGCACCGGAGCAGCCAGCCTTTCATTTTTATTCTTCAGTTCCTGCCATCTGCCCACATCTAAATGACATCAGCTCCCTAAGAGCTCTCCTGTAACTGAGGACAGAGCCAGTCCCTGCCTATGCAAGCCTTCTTAAAATCTGGAGAGCTGGAGGCCTTCTGATTCCTTTGTTTTCCTCCCTAGGGAGAGCTGAGCCATGCTGACTTGGGGGAAGGGATGAGGTACTTGAGGCGAATTGGCTTTCTTATTCATGTTCATGAGACCGCTCTCCCTTGAGTGGCCTGGGTGCTGCAGCGCCGAACTGATCACAGGAAGTCTCATTAGAGCTTTTCAGGCTGCAGATGGATGCTAAGTCATCGCTTGTATAGAACAAGGCCCAGGGCTTCATAGCCCCTCCATCTCGTCGCTGCAAAGGATTTTGAAATTAGAATAAGTAATTCCAGACTCTGTTGTCTTCACTCTGAACTCCACATCTTGAGAAGTCAAACATAAATGGACTTAATGAAAATTCAGAAGAAGAAAGGACAAGATAAATGTTCAGCAAAGAAACGAGAGTGCTCTAAGAAATGCAGTTTGTAATAATCAAGGCCAACATTCTTAATATTCGACTAAAGGCAAAGAGCCTTAGTTCCACATGGCTCGTCTCTCCAGCTGAGCTACAGGCACTTGAGAAAATGCTGGAAATTTTACATACAAGATAAGAAGATGGAGGGAGGGGGAAAGAGAATATGAACATAGAAAACAGTAAGGATGTGAGAGTATAGATTTGTTAAGTAGCTTATGATTGTTTCATAATGTATGCATGTATCAAACCATCAGTTTGTATGTAATGTTTACTTATCAACTATACTTCAGTAAAAAATAAAGGAAAATATGTTTTATAAAGCAAATTAATGTCTCTCCTTTTAAAACCCCATTAAAATTATTAAAAAATATTTTAAAATAATTTTAAATAATAGGAATTGAAACAATGGCAGTTTTCAGGAGGCCCTGCAGTAAACGCCTAGCCTAGTGGGAGCAGCTAAATATTGACTCCTAGGGACAGGGCTGATATCAGGCAGGCCCAGAACTCCACTAAGCTACAGAATCTGGGGCAGACTCCACTGCACCCAAGAGTACAGAATGAGCGGGTGACTAACTGTTGCATTTCTGAGCGGGAACACCATGTGACCCTTTCTCCCAGACAGCCATACTTCCAGCTTCTGAAAGGTGGCTCCAGACGTCAGACATGGCTAAGTCAGAGCTCCATGTGCTGCAAGGGAGGCTTGGGACCTTCTCTTCCTGTTCCTCTTTGTACTCTGAGAGTGCACCTTTAGCAAGGATGCCTGAGAATCATTCTGTGTAGGAAGGGCTGACTTAGGAGAGAACCCTGTACAGGTGGCTATGTGAGACTCTTTCCTGTCAACTGACCAGATGTTGGCCCAGATACTCTAGGGGATCTTGTAAGTGTGTGAACAGACTTTCCCCTCCAAAACAAGATCGTGTAAGCAGTCAGCCAAGGAGCACAGATATATGAAAACAGGTTAAAATGAAATTATCAGGGACAGACAGAGGTGGGGAGGGGAGAGAGGGAGGAAGAGGTAGGGGAGAGAGACGTATAGGAAAATACGACATGTAGTTAAAAGTAACAAAAATAAAAATACTATAGACATACTGCTGTCAAGGAGAAAAAAATGAAAGAAACTATACCAAGAAAGAGGACCACAATGCTGATTTTAAAATAAGTAGAAATCTTGGAAATTAAATATGCTGTAGCATACTTTAACACTCAAAAGAACTGGGCAATCAAGTAGAGGAAATTACCAAGAGGGAGGCAAGAACACTGGAGGAAAATAGGCAAATTGCTTCACAATCTGTCGTACTCAATGCACTGAAATTCAGAGAGGAAAAACGGGAGATGAAAGCAAGGAAAAGCTGAAAGGTGCAGCTAGAGAATTCTGCAGGTTTTGGGATAGAAATGCCTCAGGAAAGGATGAAAAGGGCACAGAATATTGGGACACAGAGTGGAGGGGGCCCTCCAGGTTGGCTGTAGGGAAGCCAAAAGCAGGGGAAGACTGAGCCCCGGTGATGTTTGCATCAGTGGGCACAGTAGCAATCTGAGAGTGGGCAGCCTCAATGTTTCTAGTATTTTGCAATTGGTGATTCTCCTCTGTATCCATGTACAGTGTAATAGGATAAAGATGCTTTTATATTCAAAATCTCAGGAATCTTCTTCATGTAGAATTTGTTCCATAAACAGGGGATCAACAGAGTAGAAGAAAGTTGATTTCCCGGAAGCTCAGCTAGGAAAAGAGAGTTAGGTAGTAAGCCAGTTATCCCAGGCAGGACAGTGTGAAACTTTGTCGTCAGAGCCAGGCCCAGAGGAAACCTTAAGAACTGCTTGTTTTCTGTTTAAGAATTTCAGACTACAGTTGACTTTAGGTAACAAAAACTGAACCTGTTGGTAAGGACGGAATACTGAGCCACTAGACACTGGATGATGATCGAAGTTTCAGGCTGCAATTTCAGGGGCATAATGTAGAAGAAAAGTCAACCTCCTCCCATGTGTAAGAACTAAGTCCTCATCTTCTGGAGCAGAAAGACAGTATTCTACCACACACAAGTCAAGGCAGCATAGGAGCCTTCATCTGCACCACTAAACTAGTGGAATTTTCTAAGGGAAGGTGTTTGCTGTGGGTGCTGTTGATTCTTCTAAGGGAAGGTGTTTGCTGTGGGTGCTGCTGATGTGGAGGTGGTAACCAAGACACCCTGACAGCTAGGCTTTGAAGGGCTGTGTGAGTTTATGTTTGGCCCACTTTTTATGCAAAACTTTGAAACCATAGGAGATTATTGTGACATTTTACATGTATACTGTGCATCATGAATCACTTTAAAAAGAGAAAACTAGAGATTAGAAAAAGATATGTCAAGTGTTATCACTTTATCTGAACAAAATGATTTTTTCTCCTTTTTGATCCTATATATACATTTTAAACTTTTTGCAATAAGAGTATATTACTGATAAAATTTATACATGTTTTGATTACACACACACTTCTAGTCCATAAAAGGGAGTTATTTTTGTAGCATGGTGCTTCATGAGTACTAGAATGAAGCATGCTTGAATTAGTAAATCAAAGAGCACCCAGGGCAGGCCTAAGGTACTAGAGGGTGGCAGTGTGATCAGGCTCCAGCCCTGGAAAGGTCTGGTAATATTTGGACAGGACTTGGCTATGAGCAACTTAAGACATAAGAGTGAAGTCATCCTCTACACCTAGGCCCTTCCTCTTACATGAATTCCAGTCAAGTGAGAATGAACTAATGATAACGTTGACTGCAAGAAGGAAGAGAATAGAGCCCTTCAGGTGCAAAGAACTGCAGTCAGTGGGTTACAGACAAAACCGTATTCTACTTTCGACTGTGAAACCTGCCCGAGCTGCTGATAGACAACGTTAGAATTTCATTGTCATCATCTCTGAGCCAGAGCAGGGTTTCTGTTCTGGATAAGAGAATGATCCCCCATATCTTGGTCTAAGGGACCTAGACATAAATGCTTCACTGTGGGGCTAGATGAAGGGTGGGCATAATGTGGCCCATGCTGGTCCTGGGACGTCCACATGAAGAGGCGGAAAGGAACCTGAGCCTTGAGCCACACTGGTCTCTCCTATCCCAAATGAATAAGTTATCTCCGATACTTTAGGAAGGACAAGGGGTCATTTTTTCACTCATATAATTCTCCAGAAATGCCTAAAAAGATAGGCACTACTTGCACAACGTGGGAAGCTAGGGACCTGAAAAAGCATCACTGTGCCATCTCAGGACCACAGCAGGTATTCTAGACCTCTTCTACCTGCTTGAGAGAAGCAGACCTGGACAGTCAGTATGACACAGCATTCCTTTCACACAGAGCCTGCTCCTGAAGGGCGTGTAGCACATGTGTATGACCTCATACAGACTAATCCTTCTCATCCTTCATTGTGTTTCCTAGACCTCACTCAGCTCACAGGCTGATCTACAGAAGAAGAAAAGGCGAGCACCAGCTCCTCCTCCACCGCAGCCACCACCACCAAGTCCTGTGGTTCCCAGTCGCATGGATGATAAAGAAGAGAACAGGAAGAGCACAATGGGTAAGTGAGTGTGGCCTGCTGCTCTGTCTGCATGTCTCTGGGTTGCCTACTTTAACACAGGTCATTCATTAGCGCTGTTGTTAACCCTGACAGTGGACTCCTTGTTAATTACATTAACCCAGAAAGCATGTATGCTAAAGAAAGTCTGGAAATGATTAGCTCTGAATTCCCCTAATATCTTATTTACATGGAGGAAGGTGTCAAGGAGGCAAGGATAGTGGGAAGGGTGGCTTGTGGTTAGAGAACCCAGGACCCCAGGAGAGAGTGACGAATGGAGTTCGTGGTGTGAGTGGCTATGGCAGGTGTCTCTGAAGGATGTCTGTAGAGGCTGTTTGGAAAGTGTTTGTCATTTGAAAGACATCTTAGACCCCTCATGGTGTATACAGGTTGTGCATTCTTAATTTGGATGTCTGAAATCTGAAATTCTTCAAAATATGAAACTGTTTGAGCATCAACATGATGTTGCAAATGGAAAATCCTGCATGATGGAGCTTGGTTTCATGAACAAAATTATTTAAAAATTACATGAAATTACCTTCAGCTTCTATATATAAGGTGTATATGAATTATAAATGAATTTCATATTTAGATTTGAGTTCCATCCCCAAGATACCTCATCATGTATATGCAAATGCTCTAAAATTAGAAAAATCTGAAATCCAAAACACATCTGTATCTGAGCACTTGGAGATCAACCTGTGATTTCCAATTTGAAAATAACCCCTATGTATATACAGTTTATGCATTTAGCAAAGCCCCCATGTTGAGAGTAAGAAAACTCAAAAGAACCAGGCTGGAGTCCTGACACCTATAAGCAAGGAATAACCTGTGAAATCATTATACCCCACCCTCATATGCTGGAGATCATAGGGGGAAGATGCTAATGGCTTGGTTTCCAGGTCCATGAACTTTAGGAGGCTCATTTTATTTTAAAATCTTTCAGTATCTGCTGTTTCACTGTAGTAGGAATATGACTAGCCCTTGTAAAGGAGGGACTAAAAATCGAAGCGTTGGATTTACTTGTTCCCATTACTGAGATTCCTATGGTTAAAAGTGCATCAGAGCCCTGGCTGAAGCCATGAGGCAACCATGACCATTCATTGACTCAGACATTCCATTGCTTCTCTATTGATAGTGCATCTGTGGTCGCAAAAGGACAATTCTCCCAAAGATAATTGGTTACGTTGTCAAGTTCTGAAATTTTAATAAGGATGACTTGGCTGTTTGTCAGCATTTTTTGCTGACAGTACTTTATTTTTAATGCTTGATATTTCACAGCCTAAGAATCAATTATCCTAAGAAGTAATAACCTGCATTTTATGTCAGTTCATCACATTTCCCAGGGGAATATAATATCAGAATGAAAAACAAGAACTAGAGAGACAGTGCAGAGATAAGATTCCTACCACCAAGCCTAGCTCCCTGTGTTTAATTCTTGGAACCCACATGTAGAAAGAGAGAGCTCCCACAGGTTGTCCTCTGATATCCACATGACGCTCATGCCCTGTCCCATGTGTATGTGTATGTGTGTGAACACTCACATACACAATAAATAAGTAAATAAACAGATAAATGGAATAACCTGAGATTCATGCTGGGCATGAGATCAGCTGATGCCCATAGATGCCATCAGAGATGTAAAGTAGGTGTCTAGAACTGAGAACTATACTAACATCCCTTCACTGATGGTGCAAAGAGAAGATGTGGCTAGAGACAGTTTTCCATATTTCCTCCTACCTGATCTGTAACTTCTTTGTGGATACAAGAAAGCCAGAATCTCTTTATTACTAAAAAATAATGTTACCCTTTGAGGGCAGGAACTGGTAGACAAGGTCTTGTTGGCAATGAGAAGCTGAACTCCCCTCCCATTCAGAAGAATCCATGAGTTTAGAGGATATTGACAGCACCCCATAAAACTCAGCAGTAAAATATAAGTACCAGGTTAGAAGAGAGATAAAAACTTCACACACACACACACACACACACACACACACAACCCACATGTGTGCACACATATACACATGTACACAAAGTTGATGATTTTTCTACTCAGACATCTAGATTTTGAAAAGGAAGACTTCTTTTTGTAACATGAAGTAAAATAATACTGCAGTTGCCCACCTTTGGTTCGAGGGTATAATTTATCAGAAATCACAAATAAATCTTGGAATGGGGGAGCATCCTTCCAGTGTTCCTTGCTCCCATGGTCCAACCTTAGGTGTGCTCCTCCCACATAAGGCTGCCTGCCAGGGGCCACCAACAGCACCACACAGACTGATTTCCACTTTGCAGAAGAAATGGTTTTAGCATGAAGAAGTCAGTATTTTCTCACATCTAGAGAATCATATATATCCAAAGAAGGAGTAAATACATATATATCTCTTTGATATACATGCTTGAAGAAGATGTTTCTAAATATTTTAGTTATAAAGTTGAAGGGCACGAACAGTAGGCTATATAATTAGAAGATTCTAAACTGTACATCTTGAAGAAAGTATTCTCTAAGATACCATAGTAAACATGAATATATGGTAATTTATGTCGTTTATGAACCTAAGTTATTGACTTTCACAAAATCATTAGTATAATAAGTCTATTTTCACATAAAATTATAAATGTCTGATCCTTGTTACAAATACAGACGGTCTGAGCACCCCGAACACTTTCTGCAACATAGATATCATTTCAAAAAAAATTTGAAGACTTTAGTCCTAAAGAAATGAAAGACGTTGATAGTGAGGTGGGGCTAAGAGATAACCCAAGTCACTGGACTGTCTGTTAATAGTAGGTGAATGAATCTGTGAGCATGGAAAAGGCCAATGGGAGGAATAGTCTCATTTCAACTTGACTGCGCTATCTTCCAGACTTTCCTGAGTTGTTTCAGGAAATTTATGGAATTGTGCCTAAAAGAGACAAATGGCTGTCAACCAAGCAAATCCTTCCAAATTATAGCTGAACACTACGTACATGAAATGTTTAAGCATGGGAATGGTTGGCTATGGTGTAGTGTTCGGTGAGTGACTTTGATATGGGGTATGACTGGTTTGATGTAGAGCGAACTAGGATTTGGCATTGGGTGTGGCTGGTTTGATGCAGACTGAGGCTGGATTTGAAATTGAATATGGGCGCTTTAGTATTTGACTTGGTATTAGATATGATTTGTTTAGTGTTAGATTTGGTGTTGGGCGTGACCACTTCGGTATAAAATTTGATGTTGTATGTGTCTGCTTTGTTGTTGGATTTTGGTGTTGCATATGGCTGGTTTGGGGCAGAGTGGTGTGGGCTGTGGTGTTGAGCGTGACTGGTTTTGCATCTGGGGAGCAATAGCAATGGTTAGAAGACAGGACATCCTTTGGCTTAACTTTGAATCCTTCCTATTAATTCCATGTAGGTGTTGGACGTCAGGTGCCACAAAAGCCTCCCAGAGGCACAGCCCGGGGCCCACCCCAGTTAGTGCTCCCCCC
>LOEQ01002993.1:48407-62055 GCA_001685075.1 Bramus lutescens | reverse complement strand
GCTCCCCCCACCCCCACCCTACCCTCCTCCTGACACAGATGTGACAGAGCCTGTCACCTTTCCTGGGGAAGGCGCTGGTTCCGAGACCTCAGAGCTGAGACCCAAACGTACGTGCCTCTTGTTTCCATTCCAGCTGTGTGTTGACCCATCTGTCTTTCTGGTCACTACTGATATGAATCTGTTTCCAGACATTCCCTTCTTGCTTTTGGACATCTATACCTTTCCTTTCCAAATTTCTTTCCAAATGCTCAATGCAATGCATCTAGCTTCAGAGTGAAGGCACTGTGAATAGCACACAGTGGCCTGGAAGAAAGATGTGGATGTTTCTACTTCTGTGAGACCTTAGCTGAAGATGTGCTTGTAGGTATATAGTTAGGGAGGAGCTGATACTCTTGGGGTTGGGAGTTTCCTCGGAATGTGTTCAGAGAGCAACAGCCACCAGCAGAACAAACTTTGCCGTTCTGCTAAGGCTCTCTCAGGATGGCTATGGATGTGTATCAGGGCAGTCAGTGCTCAGGAACTGGGAGGACACCACTTGTAAGTCAGCTGTGAAACTCGTGGCCAATGGGTAGGCACTAGAATGCTTCTCTGTAGTAAAGAAACCAAGAAACCCAGAGAGGAAGCAACTTCTGTCTAGTCATAGTCAGAATTAGAGTTCTATTGCGCCTGCATCATCTACACTCACAGCCTCTTGGGATTCTTTTAATAAACGTTAATAAATATGTATAGCATTTTCCCCCTTGAGATGGATAAGAGATTAGCATGCTATACATGATTGGAAGACATCACCTTCATGCCAGGCCTGTGACAGTGCAGTCTACATCACAGCCCATGTCCTCTAGTGTCACTCTGAACCAGCCCAGCTGCCACCCTCTGTATAATTGTGCTCCATAGGAAGTGTGTGCTCTTCCACCATTGCATTTTCCTTTTTCTAACTTTGGAAATGGCAATTGCCTGCTTACAATCTTACCTCCTTTCTTTAGCCAAAATAATGGTGACTCAGTTTACCTTTCTCCACAAATAGTTCTTGTGCACGCCAATTATTTTTTACCTTCTTTATTATTGCACATACTTCTTCATACAAATGAATTGTTTTAAGGTATTTGATAATTAATAATCAACTAGCACCAGGTGGTGGCAGTGCACACATTTATTCTCAACACTCAGGGGGTAGAGGCAGGTGGATCCTCTCCCCTGCTTGCCTTTCTTCAGACCCAGCAGGTGGGTTGAGGCTTTAGGCAGACAGGATCTGGGATGAACTTACAGAAGCCCTCATGGGCTTGGGAGACAGAACTTCCTCCTTCATTGGTGGCACTATGAAGACATTTCCCAGCCTGCCCTGAGACTTCCTAGGTGGTCTGAAGGGTGTGGAGTAAAGCGTCAGACTTGATTTCTTCTGGTCTTGTGGCTCAACTTCTCATCCTTTGGTCACTGCCATCTGACTTTGAGATTACTTCTCCAAGTACGGCATTTCCTTAGCCCTCCACATCATAAATCACCTTTCCTCCACCCTTCCTTACCCACAAAGATTCACATAATAGAGTGAAGAATAGGCCAAGATAGAGGCCCCAGAAGCCATTAGATGATAGTCAACAAATGCCACTTTGTTCAATCATCTTTGTCCCTCAATGCAGTCCAACCCTTTGGAGGAAGCCTGAGGCCACGCCTCTCTCCTGACTGTATGTGCACCAGAATCTCAGGCATCCAGTGCAGATCTTAATTAGCAGAACTGGTCTGCCTAATGTTTATGACATTGAAAACTGGGATCACCTGCCCAACCAGGCAGACTACAACTTGCCTTCTTTGATTTGGGATTCAAAAAATGAGGGAAAATAAAACCTTTGTATTCTTCTGTTTCTTTCCATAAAGCAGATATCTAGTTACCCCTCTTTCTGGTCTCAAGAAAGGCGAAAGTGGCGAGCATATAAAGTGTCTGGTGTTAATTTATGTCCATATCATATGCTCCTCACCTGCTCTCCCAATCAGACTTCTGGCTTTTGGGGGCTACCTGAATGCTCAGTAGAGACATTGTAATGCTAGCTTCAAGCTCTTCTGTATCTTCTCCTGCTTTCAGTTCTAAAACCTTCATTCCCTTTAAAGGAATTACCCTACCCTCAGTGGGAATATGTCTTGAGTATCTCTGAGGGCTAACTGGTCCTCCAGGAATATCATGTACAAGGAAGGTCTCATGTGGACTCTCCCCTAGTTCTGCCACCCTAGAGAACTGAGCTCGAATGCCCTAAGTAATGTAGTGAACTTTCTCACTATGGCGTCTCAGGCCCTCTCTCGCTTTGTCTGTCCCCTGCTCTTTTCTCTCATTGTGCTGAAATCATCTATGGGACACCTTTGACTTTAGAATACGCATTGGGATTTGTGTAACAGATGTATATATCACTCAGGTGTAAGTCTTTCTTGGAAACAGTAAGCTCAACTGCCCTTCCTAAGCTTGAAAACATTCCCAAAGTTAGTAGATGATGGATGGGTATGCAGATGTGGGGAGGCATTGGGAAGACACAAGATAGGTTCTCCAACTCTGTCCTGTGTTTTGATAGCTCCCATTCTATCTTTCTGTTTCAGCTTTTCCCTCACTTCCTCCTTAGCCTTTATAAATATTTGATGTATGGCCATGAAACCACACAAACCTGTAATGGGGAAAATGGAAAGACAGTATCCATGTGTTCGCTCTCACACAGATTTGGGACTTTTGAACATATTTGGAGTCAAGGGCCCCAGAAGCAAGAGAAAGTAGCCATACGTTAATGTATGAGTTCTGCTTCAAGGACGCTCTGTCATTGCCTGTTCTCTAGTCCAAATTAGATGATCCCAGCCTTGATCCAGATGCATATGAACTCTGTACATTCCAGCGTGTCAGACAGACAGCATTCTCTGTGTGCACCCTGCTGTCTAGGAATGACACTGCCAGCCTTCTAGCTTGAGTTTTTCTTGTTGTTTCTATGTGCTCACCCTTTTGTGTCCTATTATACGTGTACCTGGTATATGCCTCGGGTAGCTGGAGGCTGTTGTCTTAAATTTTTGTTCACTTTACAGCTCGGTGCTTGATGTAGTAGAAACCACTTTTCCATTCAGCTTCATTAAAGTGAGAATCACTTTAAAGTAGAGAGAATTCATCAACACCATCCTAGTTGCACCTTAGGACATCCTCAGTGAGCCCACAGTCATAAAAGACCTTGTCCATTTCACTTAAGAAAGATTGACCATTTCTGTAGAGTTTACTACACCAATTTCTGGATTCTTATTTTTTCTTTAGTTGGAGCTAGTCCTTCAGATGTGGTGAATATCTCTAGAATGGTCCCCAGTAATGTCCTTCTCATTAATTTGCTTTCCTGGCCCCAGTGATTCCCAATGAAAAGAATGTGACAAAGTAGTAGGGAGACTCTTGTCACTTCCAAAATGAGCCTAGAGGATGGCTGTGGCTTTAATCTTGGACATCCCTTCCTCCATCCTTCTGGAGAGACCTGGCTGCCATAGGCAGGCTACTTTCGTGAGACCCTTCGACAAGGTATTGAAGCCCTGTGTCCTCTGAACACAAGAATAAATCCTGCCAGCAGCCCCACTGAGTCAATGTGGAGGAAGATATCTTGCTGGTAGAGCCTGCATATGAGTCCCCAGCCTCATGATGTATATCTTGTGGGAGATCTTACACCACAGTCACCCAACTACATGTGCCTGGTTTCCAGGCCTACTGCAAAGCAGTGAGGGAAGAAATGTCATTGCTTTGAGCTTCTGAATGCTGGGGCAGTTTGTTCAGTAGCAATGGATAACCAAGACAGCTGGCAAGGAAATGAAGCCTATCTTCAAGGGCTGGTGCACCCCAGAGAGGGAAAGTCACGTCACAGAGCAGGAGTGTCAGAGATTGGCCCAAACCAGAGATCCAGGTTCCTTTTGCCCCTTCTTTGTTACTTTTGGGGTGATTTCCTTCTCTGGCCTCAAGAAGAGGTCTGTGGTTCTTTCCTAGGTTACATCATGACACCAGACTCTTCAGAGAAAGATGACTATATCTCTTAATCCCCTCTGTAGGAGGAAGCAAATTCAGAAGGATTTATCCATCTCTTTGATCACACTGAAAAATGCAGTGGCCCAATGTCTGGCACAAGTGATATCATTACCTTAAATGAACCAAGCTCATTTAGACAGAGGGATGGGAACCAGCTCTCCTTGAGGGATGTGGAAATTGATGAGTGGCAATGGGGTAATGTGGTTAACATTGCATATACAGTCAGTGGTATCTGCCATGCTTGTTAGAAGCCTTCAGTTTGGTTGTTGTCTGCATAAGGTATGCTGTGAGTGGGTGTAAAGAGAAGGTGCTGTCTATTGGTAAAGGACACATGGAAGAGTAAACTCAATGACAGCATAGCCAAGAACCTGAAAGCCCAAAATCACCAGGAACTGTCCTCCTGAGGAGGAACAGTGTCATGGAAGACAAGGTACCTCAGACTTGGCATCTATCTGTATATCTCATTTTCTACTTTTACAGAGCAGAGGAAATACTGATAGAGCTCCTGGCATCATAATGTAGACATCCTTCCTCACCTGCACTAATCTGTTTCATAATTTCATATACATTATCTGAATGAACTGGAAGATTCCAGACATAATTCATACATTTTAAATTACATACTCTCCTAAACCTTGTGATGAAATCTCATACCATTCAGCTCTATCCTGCCCAGGACCTGAATCACGCCTTTGTCTCTGCATCCACACTGTTGCTGCTACCTAGTCATTAGTGTCACTTGGCAGCATCTCTATTTTAAGGTTGACTGTCAGGATACTGCAGCACCCAAGTCCGAGTAATCCTTATTTTCCTTAATGATGGCCCCAAAGTGGGAGTAGAGTGGTGCTTCCTTTAAGTGAAAAAGAAAAGTAAATCATATGCTGAAATTGCTAAGATCTATGGTAAAACAAATGCAACATGCACACCCACACTTATATATCTATGTCCATGTAGTTTTAAGTACTTCAGTCTCAGGAGTTTCTGGCATCTGGTGGGGGCTTTAAAACACCTACCTTCCTTATGGATGGAGGAGGCTATTGTATGCCTTTTCAGTATCCAGAAACTAAAATGTTTGCCATCTAGGTAATCTTAGTAGTAAGAAAATAGAAAAGTAGTGTTGGTTAAGGTGTGTATCGAACTCATGAGCCCTAAGAATGTTGAGTGTCATTTAAAATTACTTCCTGCTTTAGAAACATTCTTTCCTGTTCCTAAATAAATTAACTATAATCAAAACTCAGCCTTTGAAAAGCCAACAGAAGGCACATGTAAAGTTGTCTCTGCCAGAGAATAAGTTCTCCCCTCGACCAGCCATTGTTGTACATACAGATAATGTTCCTTTTCTATGAGCCTTGCAGTCAGCCCCTTCATGGTCAAAACATCTTTCAGATTCTGCAAGGGTGGATGCCACAGGAAGAAAAGTGATTAGGCTCTATAGCTGCCCAAAGCCTCGTGTTACCAAGTTCATCTCCAGCAAAGCTGTTTGTGGAAAAAAAGTGATTAAGCTCTGTATAGCCTCCCAAAGCCTCGTGTTACCAAGTTCATCTCCAACATGGCTGCATGTGAATGGTTCTCAACATAATTGTAAGAGCAGGAGCCTAATAGGTCTCTGCTCTGTATTCTTTAATCTTATTCATAGCAATGTTTTCATATTCCCCATTAGGTATCTACTTACACTACTTACACATGCAAGCTCTTTTTTATGCATGTCTAAACCAATAATAACGTGTGCGTTTGGATTTTGCTTCCTAGCTTTCTAACTAGCTTCCGTTCTGCTAGCATTTGAATCTGCTCTCTGAATCACTTTTGTGGAATCATCTCATGAGTTGCACTGAATTGTTTGTTTTCGGGATTTACAGTACAATCATAATTGGGCTATTAATGGCTCATCAATTACAAATTCCAGTTCGAAGACCTGGAAATTTGAAAATAGAGCACATGGAGCTTACACTGAAGCATTGCTTTAAATATTTTATTTTTTTTAGTAAATTTCCAGTGACTATCATTTTCTTACACATTCTCTTGTGCATAGCTTGGGGGGAATAAGTCTTTCTCTGAATGTATGTTTACAAGAGAATTGGCAAAGAATCGAAATGGCACAGGAAAAAATAGGTCATTCCCCTGTTCTCAGCAGTAGACGTCACCATTGTGTTATTTCTAGCATTTTGATTTTAAATCGCAATCACTTCTGGGTCTTTGGGTTAAGATCATGTGTAGAATCCTCCTTTAAATTTAAATAGAAACCCTGTTCTATTCTGAACTGAGGGAGGGTGTGGAGGAGAATTCAGAGAAAGGAATTACCATTTTGAATTACAAGTTGGTAATTTGAATTTGATTGATGCAGAATTAACAGTAACAATTCATACTCCAGGCAAGTGACTCAGCAGAGGAGCTAAGCACAGAGAGATTTGGATCATACTGTGGTAGTTTGTAAATGCCTGCCTGTAATCTAACTGCATGTTGGGAACAGATGCTCCCAGAGGGCTGCTGGCTGGTGACAGAGAGCCCAAAACTAGTGAGATGAAGCAAGACTTTGGTAGATGTTATTAAATTTGGATCAGTGGCCCTAAGTCACCTGTTCTCTTGTTCTAAAATCCACCCATCCCCCTACTAAATAAAAAATCCTTCTGCTTTTAAAAACAAACCCATTCATTGAAAAGATCCTTAAATCCACAGGTGGGGAGAGATCGGAGCTGGCTCAGGAACCTTCACTTACCCCTTTCGCCTATCGATTTCTGTCTTTCCTGATCATGGCAAGGGCGCTGGCTACACAGCTGCTCCGGCTGCCATGGGAAAAGGCAGAGCATCCAGGAAAACAGGAAATAGATCATGAACGAATAGCCTTTTCCATAAAACAGCAGGAAATTATTGACTCTGGGAGCAGAGCCTGTCCCTGACTAGATTTTTCAGCCTGTTATTTTTGTACCTCAGACATTATTTCCCACACCTAGAACTAATATTGGATGCTTTTTAATATAGACTCAAGGAAAGCTACAGTCTTTATACAGCAGTGAGGGAAAAAAAAACTTAGGAGCTCAATTCTTGTTGCTTATCATTTTCAGCTCTTTATAAGGTATTTGAAAGAGATTTAAAGAATTTAGTGACAATGCAATAGCATGGGGCTGTGTCAGATCATGAAAGTATAACATTAATTTTTTAGTAATTTTGTAAGCAAATTGCTAAGTAGAATTATTTTTAAAAAGGAAGATTGTTAAAGGTGAAATTTTTTATTAATTCTTTGAGAATTTCATACAATCAGTTTTGATCTTATTCCCCCCACCCAAATCCTTCCAGATCTTCCTCTTCCATGTGCCCATCAAAATGTGTCCTCTTTTGGTTGTTGGTCATTCCCATCAAGTACAGTTTATGCTGTCCATATAGTACTAGATTTTTGGCCTTTCATTGGGATGCAGTTAACCTACCAGGGGACATACCTTAAAGGAAACTGACTTTCCCTCTCCAGGCAGCTATTGGTTGTCAAGAAAACTCCTTAGCTAGCGATGGGCCTTCCTACCCACCTCCACTGTCTCCATGCTGGGATGTGGCCTGGCCTGAGCTCACACATGTCTTGTGCACGCTGTGAGTTCATGTGTGCAGCCATACTGCTGTGTCTTGGGAACAGTTTCCCTTTAGTTATCCACTGCCTCTGGCTCTTGCTGTGTTTCTGTTCTCTCTTCCACAGTGGTCCTTGAGTTTTGGGAGGAAGCAGTGTGATGTAGATATCCCATTTAGGCCCTAGAAGATATAAAGAGAGGAAGGACAGAGCACCATGAAATAAAAGGATAGAAGGGGGATAATGGACAGGAAGGAATGAATGGGGTGAGGGATGGAAGACTAGGGTAAAGGAGGGAATATAGAGAAGGAGAACACTAACACTTTCAGCAACGCCATAGGAAATCTACTACTTCTTAAAATATAAGCATACACAAATATAAAGATTTTAGATAGAATTGCTCTGTAACAGAGCAGCAATGCCACTGTTAGGCATCATGTCCTTACAGATAAAAAGCCTAGTGCCCGGTGTGGGTTATTTCTTTTAGAATTGTTGGCCAATGTGGTCCTAAAGACCCCAGACATTACAGGCTATTATCAATGCTCTTGGTTCCCCTGAAGAACTTGATAGTAAGATCCTGTTGCTGCAGATATCACAAATTGGAGTTATAGAATATGTAAAAATCAAGCCGGTGCTCACCTCGTATCTACCAGCTAGTTTCATAATGCTGGAAGGTACACTATGCATGACACCAGAGGAGAAAAATGATTATCAGTGTTACCCAGCTATGACCCCTGCAAGCCACAATAATAACTGGCCTGGCAATACTCGCAATAGTGGCACAAATGTCATGGGAGTAGCCAATCATTTTCTGATTAGATTTAAGGCCTGCTCCACAAGATGAAACCCATACTTGGCACCGTTATTGAAAGCCCATGGCTAAGCAATTCCTAAGTCCTAGAGAAGAACCTACCAGTATTTCTTTGCTAAATCACATGGTATTAAACCAACTCTTAATGACTTACTGTTATACCCACAAATTAGTACCTCTCTTATCCCTAATCAGAGAAGCTTATTTTTTCTATAAATGGTGATACACAGAGATACACAATTATTCAAGAATAAAAAAAATCAAATTATATTTTGGCTGCTATAAATTAAGGAATTTGACAAAAAATAATGAAAGCATTCTATCAGAATCAATTGATTATATAAAACTTATAAAGACAGTATTACTTATCTCATTATTTCTTATAAATAATGTGCTTTCCATCCTTAACAAAACTTATAATTATTTATGCTTTTTTCCTATACAGCTGGTTATTATTTACCATCATATCTTGAGAGAGAAATAGCAAATATAAATAGAATGGAGGAAAGAAGTAAGATTGTTTAGGAAACCTAAAGACAAGTTTATCTTAAATTTTCCACAAGTTACTTAAGCACCACGTTGACTCAATAATTATACCCTTACAACTATGGTTGTGTGTCTTAATTTCTTAACTTGTAGAATGAAATTAAGTTAGGAATACAACTTTTTTAATATGAAGTATTATAAGAACTTCCTTCTGGATTCATATAAATTTAAATCCTTCTAAGAAATAAGGAATGGATATGTTTGTTTTTCAGGAATGGTGAGAAAAATATTAAGTAACATTGATTTCTTTTATTATTTAAAAGTAAATAAGGTCCATGATTATCTTTGTTAGGGTTTCTGTTGCTGCGAAGAGACATCATGACCATGGAAACTTTTATAGAGGAACACATTTAATTGGAGTGGCTCGCATACAGTTCAGAGGTTCAGTCCATTATCTTCATGCTGGGGAACATGGCAGCATGCAAGCAAACATGGTACTGCAGTAGCTGAGAGTCCTACATCTTGCAGGAAACAGGAGGTTGACTGAGAGACTGGGCAGTATCCTGAGCTTAGGAAACCTCAAAGCCCACCCCCACAGTGACACACTTCCTCCAGCAAGGCCATACCCACCCCAACAAAGCCATACCTCCAATAGTGCCACTCCTTATGAAACTACCACAATGACCTTAGCATTCCTATGTGTCTTAGGGAGCCATGTGCAATGATGTAAATTATAAGTCCTTGATTTCTGTCCCTAACCATAAGACTTAAAACTTCAAACTACTTCTCTTTAGTTGTCATTTCTATCACAAGTCAGTCTCATCCTAGAGGAAATAGTAGGACTAAAAAGAGCTTAGGACCTATCAAAAACTGTCTCAACCTGCACCGACACCTCATGTCTATCTCCAATTCAGTCAACTCTGACCTCTGAATCTATGCTTGATCTCTGCCCAGTATCACCAGCATCAAGAAGGGATATCTGAACTCGAGAACAGTATAAAACAATACAATCTGTTTTTCACTAGTTCTACAGGTAGCTTAGGCATTCTTTCCCAAGAGGTAGTCTTGCTTCTAGCTGAAGAGTTATTGGCAATTGATGAAGAACTTCTGGGAGTGACAGAGTCAGTTTTCTTCAGAGATGCATCCCCTGGGAGGCTATCCATGCCCCCAATGGACGGTCCTATACCCGTGCACATGCTGGCAGCACTAAATGAACCCAACAGTATTTTTTAAAGGGTATGGGAAGTTGAAATTTAAAAATGGTGGGGGAATAGGAGAGGAGTTGAAAAGGATGAATTGGGGAAGGTGGATTTGATCAAAACTCTTAATAAGCATGTATGAAATTCTTAAACCATGAAAAACTAAACTAAAATAAATGAGGTATAACTTTTTCCTTCCAACTAATAGGTATTATTGCCTGTTTTATTTGGTGACCTGAAAGACCTACAGTGAATGATAATGGTAGTTATAACACTGTTTTCACTGGAGACAGAATTCTACTGCTGGATCAATAGACCTGTCTAACAACAAACCGGGAAAAGACTAAAAAAAGCAATGCTGTCACACAATGCTGACGTCAACTGGCCAGCACCACTCCGTGTGCGGTGCTGAATCTCCAGGGGCTAAAGTGCATGGTATCAGCAGGCGGTTGCTCTACCAGGACTTTACATTCACTGTGCCATCTATTTCCTCTACAGTTTATTGCTGTGCTGCGTTCCCTGCTCATGGCAAGCGCTCCTGATAGACAGGCCTCTTCCGGCCTCAGGCTTTTCCTGGTGTCTCTGCTGTCCCAGCTCTGATGCTGCTGTCATTCTGCGCCCTTCCACTTTCAGGACAAAAAAAGAAAAAAAAAAGCTCATTTGTACCCCTTTTACTTTCTTTAGAATTTACATATAAATGAAAAAAATGGCAAAGATTTGTTTAAGGTTCATATTTCTTTGAAAGAGGTAAAGACTTGGAAATATAAATTTGAAGTTGATAATATTGACTTATTTGACCTTCACTGATACATGCATGGCTTCCTGCGAAGTCCGTTACTTCATCGTTGATTCTACTTTTCTTACTTGGGGTTCTTTTCCAGAATTTAGTCTCCATTTTACTCAAAAGTAGGTTGTATACATGATTTGTCTGGTAATTTCAATTTGGGACGGATGGAAAGTCTATCTACCTTGTAAAACAAAGTGCTGAACACGTGAACTCAGGACCTAGGACATACCCCTCCCCATTTCGGCATTCATGGGCCCAACTCCTTGGGGTGTCTCCAGTTTTCCTGTTACTCTATCCTCTGCCATTTGATTAGTTTCCAAAAAAGGGGAGAAGGGGAGCTGTTTCTCCCTTCATCTGTTCATTATTCATCCATCTTTTCCCCGCTAGACGCTCATCAAGTACGTACCTGATGCTAGGCATTGTCCTACTATCCAGAAGATAAGAGTAGATAGCAAACACATGGGTTTTACTTAGCTGTGGAAGGAAAAAATACCTAAGATTTGTACAGATGACAAAGGTCCCAAAGAATGTAACAACTATGTCTACAAGGAATGTTGTGGATTTTTATGGAGTCCAAGATGCAATCTTGAGGAAACTGACAAACTCTGTCATCGTACATCTGTTCCTGTCACCTCTGTCAGTCCAGAAAGAATAGGTAAGCATCATCATATTGGAAGGTTCAAGGTTAAGCAGAAAAGGCAAATGTTCCTTCCTTGCTTTTGTTAAGTTTTATGAGTGTTTGAAGACACATTTGATCTAGAGAGGTTTTCGTGTTTCTCTCCAAATATTTTAAAAGGTTGTTGCTTAGAGTAATTTTTATTGCTCTTGTCAATTGCAATGAAAACATTAGCTAGCAATTGTTCTTGTTGATCTCAATGAAAACATTAGCTAACAAATACAGGAATGATCATAACAGGTGCTAGTATATGTGATAAAAACAAATACAAGCTAGAAGTACATAAAAAAAAACAACATAGTGCCATGCATTGGAAGAAAGAGCCAAAAAAATGATAGGAATCTCTCTCTCGCTCGCTCTCTCTCTCTCTCTCCCTCCCTCCCACTCCCCACACACCCACATGCACATTAGAAAATGCTTTCTCCTTCTATTTTCTTTCTTTTTCTTTTTCATTTCATTTTTCCCTTTTCTTTTTCTTTTCTTTTGCATTGAAATAAAGGACTTTTGTCTGATAAGTAGCAGTCATTTGACCTCAGATCATTAAGTGGAGAAAATCTAAACAAGAAAAGGTAATGTTTATAAAATGTTGGGAAAGCATCAGGATTTATGAGCCAGACATTAAAGCTTGTAGAAGATTGTATATAATTACAGCAATAAGCATTTGTGTGAGAAGTAGCTATTGTGCTTAAGAAAGATGGCAGCAAAAATTCTCAAGACAAAACACGAGTACAAAAGGGGAGGGTGATAGTGCTTATGAAGTCATTGGTTAAAGCAAAGGAGAGATGGTGAAAACTATACTGAAGATGAGTGGAAGTAGAGTGTGCACACACATCCCACAAAGGGAGAGTAGTTCAGTACGTGGCAAGCACAACTTGACTGCACGACTCCACTTACTTGATCATAAAAAGTCACTTAAGACATGGATGGGTAATCTCTGACAGTCCCCAAATTACCTTTATGACAGACAACCTAAAAGTCTTATACAACATTATTCAGAACATTTCAGTTAAAGTCAGGCAGATTAGCGTCTGCCGTGCATTATACTGGAGTCTTTTACAGATTAGAAATATTCAATTGCCCCAGAGCATCTGCATTTCAGAAAGGCACTCCTCTCTGACTTACTCCAGACCCCATCCATGACTTTGTGGTTCATGCCTTCTCCTGATAAGCCAGCTAGAGGGAAAACATGTCGATATCTAGTCTCCATAATGTTGTGCATGCTATCTGTAAAAGATGATAGTTCCCATGTCCCAAATGGAGACCCACAAATCAAGCAGACTAGTAACTGGCTTGTCCCATTTGCACTTTCATGGAAAAGAAAGCACCCTGGAGAATATGTGTTCCATAGCAAATGCTCAGGTAAAAGAAAATTAACTGTAATTATTTGTAAATTATAATTAGCTTGAAGGCTTCGGGTTTTGCCGTAGAAAGCATCTCTATAGTGGACAGTGGGACACACTGAGTCAGTAAACTGCATGAGTTTCCACTCTTGATTCTGAAATCTTCTCATTTTATGTAAAAGCTGCTAATTTTGCAGCTGAAATAATTTGGAGACATTTTCCAACTGTTTACTCACTGGTATTTCATTTTCGCACCCATTATAATCAATCACACATTGCATCTGTGTTTGTGGTGGTTATCAGCTGCTAATTTTCACAGTTTTTGTGTTAATTTGGATCTATAATATGATTCAGTTTGTTCACAACTTTTATAGTTCTATAATCAGATTCAAAATATTTCTATGCACAGGCCTAACATTTCCCATAACCAAACAAACTTTTTCAGATAGAGACAGGATTCTATTTTCAAAAAATGAAAATGGCAGGTAAAGGCCTTCCACACAATGATGCAAGGTGCATTCAGACATCACAACCAACTACATTTCGTTAAGGCCCTGGAATTCACCTGTTACAGAGCCTTTGCTTCTTGTTTCCTCCTTGAGGGTGTATGTGCATGCGCACGCTTCAGCATCATTCAGACCCAAAGAATGTGGATCAGGGAAATTGCTCAAAGTAGTATCCCCTCATTAGTCACAATGGTTAAACAACAAGCAAACTTCAAACATTTCACTAAAACCAAAGACCTAAATAGTGAAATTACGCGGCTCAGGAGTCCCTTTGGGGA
>LOEQ01002993.1:35369-48382 GCA_001685075.1 Bramus lutescens | reverse complement strand
GTTTCTCTTCAGTAGCTGGATGGAGTTAGTAACTATTGACTGAGTAGTCTCCTTTATATCGTTATTTCTTTGTTTATTCTATCTGTAAGTGACCGCAGTGACTTCTGACCCTTTCTTCTTCTTCTTAAGTAAATAGTGCATTTTATCATAATGCGTGAAGCTCCTTAGGAATCAGATACTGCCAGTATTCTCTAGTTAAGAAGAAAAGAAAAGGGGAGAGGACACAGAGAGGAGGATTATGTAGACTGGATAGAGTGTACCCAGACTTATAAATTGGATAATTGAAGGGGAGAAGTGAGGAAAAGTAACCCAAACCTGAGTCCAGCTAGAATAACTGATGCATGCCATACGTTCTTCTTGGGCCTGGAACAGACCAAAATTAAAGAACAAATATATCCTCTGATGGAATATAGCAAGAAGTAGCCTTGAGGAATGTAAAGTTCCCTGCCTCACAGAGATCCCAAAACAAAGGATATTGGAGATGGCAGGAAAGCATATATATCGTATAATTGCATGACCTCACTGTTCCGCACAACTTCCTGTGCTAAAGTTTGCTTTAACGTGGAGTGCCAGTCCCTCTAGAGGGTATGTGAAGCCTCCCACACAGACTTGTGCCCCTCCAGGGAACCTGGGCAGCAGCTGTGAACCTTCTGGTCCCCTTGACCCCGACATTCATATTGGCACTTAGGTCTCTTGAGGTGCTGCGTGCCCAATAAGAGAATTAAAGGGAGCGTGGCTGTGTGATTGTGTCTCACAGTCAGGCTCCTGACTGTCTGACCGTAGGTGGACAGAGGTGTAAAATTAAGCATATGCTATTAATAGAGCTGCTGTTTGTTCAGGAGAATGGGTGGTTCTTGGTAGCAATAGAGAACCTTTGTTCTCGTGGCCAGTTTTTCTTTGCTGTGTGCTTTCTGCACCCGGAAGCACCTCACTAACAGCCTCTCTCCCCACTGTTCTTTCTTCTAGTTAGTCTTCTCGTAAATAGGCAAACTCCTCTTAATCTATACCACAGCTCCTCAAGCATCTCTTTCTGTTATGCATAGCCATTTTTACTCTGCAATTATGTGTATTTTGTGCACAAATAAAACATTATTTATATATCTACATACATCACCTTATGTCAGTATTATAAATCTAATGGGAAAATGAGCAAAAACATGCTTTATAATGACATTGTAAATCAATTAAGAAGTAAAGCTCCATCCTAGTAAGGCTTCTAACCAGGAGATTGTTGAAGTGTAGATTATTACATGTTGAAATTAATGTCCTTAATGATAAAATTGTCTTGATCCTGGGAGAAGGAAAACCGAGTCTGGCTTGTTACAGTCCATGTAGTCATCTGTATCTTATTTTAAATGAAAATGCAGATGTGTAAGCATGCACACAAGATGTTGCCTTCTCTCCTCCTGTCCGTTTCCATAGGAATCAGGAGAGTGTTGTTAGTGTCATTTTCTCCTGCCAAGAAAGCATAAATGCATTTCTCATACATATGTCAACCTCCTCTTTGCTATACTAACCCAATTTGACAGCCAACTGATAGGGCTAGCTTCAACTAGTCTCCTTCTGACCATCTCAGGAGTTTGTAGAGCTGGTGCCAGGGCAGAATCTTTCCAGGTTCCAGTGCAGACCAACTGCTGATCAACCCTCATTCTTTGCAAGCTAATTTAAGGTATCTTGGAAAACAAGTGGTTTTATCTGCTTATATGTATAACCACCAGGGGGAGCTCTAGTCATCCCATTGATGGACGGCTCTGCAGAATGGAAACAAAGATACAAAAACTAAACACCAGGGCTTTGCTTTTATGCCAGTATTATGTTGCAGCTAGTCGCGCAGAACAAGCAGGCTTGGTGACTACAGTCTTAAAGCTGATCCCTCTCTAGTCACACGAAGAAAGTGAAGCCAAAAGAATCAACTGATTTGCCTAAAATCACACAATTAAGGAAAGGCCTATACTCAGCTTGGTAGATTCTCCATCTGCTGTTGCTGGGGTGAATAATAGATCATGTATCTGGGAACATTATGTATGTGTGCATATATACATGTGTGTGTGCCTTGTGGGTGTATACATGTTTATTCACTGTATCTCTGTATAATGTATACATAGACACATGCATAATGTAGAAACACACTGGTACACACTGTAAACACATGAATATGCACACACAACACATATGGGTATCCATAACATATACATGCATGTATATACATCGTTGTAGGCACACTATATCCATATATATATATATATGTTCATAATACATATACAACCATATAGAAGACATAAGTGCATTGTATGTGTACATGTCAGTATATGAGGTTAGTATAGTATGTGATATTATTAGCTTGTGGATGCCAGGTCACCTCACACACAATATTCATGAACCTGTGTTTGGCTTTGTAAGAACTGTAAGACTGTTCACTTAGCTTTCCCAGAAATCATTGTTGGCCTCTTTTATTGTCTGTCTTGGGTCCTTTTCTTATTGCTGTGACCAGATACTCAACAAAAAGGCATTTAAGGGAGGAAGCCTTTATTTTATTTATTTATTTATTTATTTATTTATTTTTAAAACAATAGTTTCCCATTTTGCATACCTATCCCAGTTCCTATTCCCTCCCTTCCTCCAGCTCCCCACACCTTGCCCCCACCCCACCCCTCATCCACTCCTCAGAGAAGGTAAGGAGAGGAAGCCTTTATTTTGGAGCACATTTTGAGAGGGGATGGTCCATGGTGGCAGAACACATGCATGAGGCACTAGTCACATTGCATCTGTGTTAGGATGCAAAGAGTGGAAGGAAGTAGAGTCAGCTACAGAACACCAAGGCTCAGCCCTAATGAGAGTTTCCTCCAGCGAGGTTCCGCCCCCAAAAGTGCTGTAAGCTTTTAAAGGAGTGCCTTGAACTGGGGACCATGTGTTGAAATATGTAGGGAAATATTACGCCTTATATCACACCACCATTGTTCCTAATTTGCCACAGAAAGGAGATTTAAAATTTGAGGAGAACATGATCAAATGGCTAAAATGGAGAGTTAAACAGCTTTGGATGGGGCCATAATCTCCTGCCGCCATATTGATATGCATGTTTTACCATTCATCTTTCCATCTGCATCCGTTGGCTGCGTTGTATCTAGGGATCAGCTGACACAGAGAGGGTGGCCTATAGTAGGTCTACAGAAAGAACCCTGCTGGAAATGGGTAGTGTTTTGTGCTCCATGGATTCACCCTTTATAGGGTAAAAGCATGAGATAGAAGTAACTAAAGGTAGCCCCCATTTTTATGGGTTAATTCTTTAGTCTTTACCACGGCCCTAGCAAGCAGCGCTGCTGTTAACATCCTCAGTTTACAAATAAGAAAACTTTGGCACAAAGATAAGTAACTTGTCTGGGCCAAAAAACAAGTTGACGCTCACTTAAGCCAAGCCTTGTTCCTTGCCAGTTGGGTCCCACACACTGATCTTGTGTCTGTTTCTCCCTTTAACATGTCTGCTAGTGTGTGGCCAGGTGTTGTGCATCTGTTCTGTGCATCCATTCCCTCTTAGATGCAGAGGATGGCAGCCCTTGCCATTTGAGGTATGGGCAGTAGTGTTGTTCGTATTTGAAGCTCTTGAGTCCACCGCCACCAGCTGTGCTGTTAAAACTCCAGCCAAGAGCAAGTACAGAAATAAGCCAAGGCACTAGGCTCACATAGTTTCCCACATGTGGACACCTCTCATGACAAGATTGTGCTAGATTCTTCTCCAGAGCCATACCGCACAATGATCTTCTGCCTTGCTGGAGTTGCTATGACATCATAGCATACTGGCAACTCAAGCCGTGCATGCTCCCCCAGCTTTGAAGGCTGGAAGTCTATGATCAGGATGTCAGTAGGGTTGGTTCTTCTGGATGCTGTCTCATTGGCTCATAGATGACATTTTGTTTCTTTGTACTCATAGCTCTTTCTTCTATGTTTTGGGCTCTGGTCTCCTCATTTTTTAAGAATGCTACTCATACTGTCTCACCCCATGAGGCCTACCCTGACTTTTATTCACTCCTTTAAAGACCTTTTCCACATAATGTCCCATTCTGAATTTGCTGCAGCTGTGGGTTTTTAGAACAAATTTTGGACCATAACAATTGCTGCCATCTTCCTGTGGTTGCTGAGGAGGCTGCAGAGAGTATGATGTACCCATGTGTAATCTTGGAACAGTACTAGACCCAAACTGTAGGGCCTGGGTCCTTTTCCATGTCAGTACCTTGCCACTCTCCAGATACTAGCTGTGCTGATCTTGCACACATTTGTCATGCATGGCCTATGATGCCCTGTCCCTGAAATAACCATTTTCCTGCCTTTACTCTTAACTAATTTCATCCTCTTTGACAGTTTATAGAGTGTCTGCAATTCTGATAACACTGAGTTCTCCACTGACTATCAGAGAAAACCGGTCAATCCCAGGATAAGCTTCCAGAAACAATCAGGAACTGGGATACCCTACATCATACTGTCATCAGAGACTGCTTCTACTTGTGCCACCCCATTACCCCCATGTACCTCTCAGCCTCCATTAGCATCTTTCAAGCATTTGTGAATTCACATGCACCTGTGTGCTGGTGCACACACACACATACACACACACACACACACACACACCACGGTTGAAACCTATCTTGGGTCTTGGTTGCATTTGAACTTTGGGTTTTACAGACCCTTCATTGTTAGCTCAACCTTTACTTCCTATTTCTCCTGTGTTTTGCAGAGCATTGTAAAGATGCTTCATATTTATAAACCTCCAAATGATCTCCTGAAATCATTACTCCCACTCCTCTACTGTAATGAATTCTATCCATCTTAAAGGTTACCACACTGTCACCGGTTTCTCCTAGCTAACAGGACTTCTGAGGAAACTGAGCCAAGATATTAACCATTAGCCACAGATTGTGTTGCAGACTTCGCAGGCAAAAGGGCCCTCGAGACCCTGCTCCAGGGCCTGGCAGCCTCTGTGTTTTGCTTAGACTTGTTTTTGCTTGACCTATGCAAGGCATCTTAAATTGTTTGAGTAAACTGCTGAATCAGTTAGTAGCTCTTAATTATAACTTTAAGAAATGACACAAAATGTGTAACATTAGGTATTTTCCAGTGCCTGGTCCTGTGGTGTTGAGATATTCACACTGCTGTGCAGCAGACCCCCAGGTCTTCGCAGTCTCCGGAGCTTCATTCTACATCCATTAACTTCTGTTATGCCCTTTTCCCCAACCTCTGCCAACCACAGTCCTACCTTCTCTTTCAAAGAATGTGATGCTGGGGGTATTTCATGTAAATGGAACCACATAGCATTTGTCTTTCTGCCACTGCCTCATTGCTCTTAGCATAACACCCTCAAGAATCGTTCATATGGTAACATAAAGCTGAACTGCCTTCCTTATGAAGACCCAACCACTCCCATTGTTTGTATACACCATGTTATCTTTCTTCATTCATCCATTTACAGATACTTAATTTGTTTACACTCTCTCATCAGAAATAATGCCAGGGAACATCGATGTACAAATAGCTCTTCAGAGCCATGCTTCCATTGCTTGTCATAACAGATCCAGAGATGGGTTGCTGGAATGTCACTCAGTATGCCTTTTGTCTCAGCCGCTTCCAGGAACTGTGACCCTAGAGGTGGAGCTAGCTCTCTTAACCCAAAGTAAGTCTCATGAGAGCTCTAGAGTCAGGGTGACTGATCCATGCAGCTGTTCTTTTAGACCAGAATGCAGTGACCAAGCAATAGCAAGGATTGGGTCACTAGGATCCCTGTGCTAGAAAACTAGGCTGTTTCTCCAAATAGGAGAGGTAGAAATGATGCTGAGCAACCCCAATTGTGTCTACTGAAGTCTCTCCAGATAGGCAAGCAGGCTAGAGTCATACTAGTTGGACTAACCTTTTAACTTTGTTATTGGATATTCTCAAGCAATTTAATTGCTCTCTTCCAGAGTTTCTATGAAAAAAGCTGCTTTTGAGAATTACACAAGCAAATAAATGCAGAAACATTTAGAACAAAATTAGCGCTGAACAAATCATAATTAGTATGAAAATGGATATAATACATTATACATTAAAATCTAGACTTTTTTTTGCTTCTTATGAGAAAAAGAGGCAAGGCAGCACCAGTTTGTCTCTGTGACAGTGTTAGGATACAGCAATGCCTATGTCTGGTAGAAGGCTGCTGGCACTCGGGATATCCTCTGTGCCCTATCACTCCTGTCCCTTGGCCTGTCTCTCACAGATGTCCTAAGATCTCTTTCAATTCTGTTCTCAGATTTCTGCAAACTAGAAAGAGTAAGCAACTCAAGTCCTCATTGTAGACAACCATAAAAAAGTCAGAAGAAAAATGTTGATCATGTTATGAAGTAAGCCCAAATAAAACCTCATTTTCTTCTTCATACCCCTTCCTGAGAAATGTGGGGCGAAATTGCTTTTCACTTTTTTCTTAAGATGTTGCCATTGCATGTCTCCTTTGAGAGAAATCTTAAAGTATCTTCAACTGCTCTTCAACATGAATGCCTTGCACCTGGGGAGCTCCTGCCACTTCTCAGAGAGCCCGATGTCCCACCCACCCACTCCCACTATGACTGTGAATTCTGGATAGCATGTCCTTGGCAGATAGGAGCTGAAGAGTCATACTTGTCTGTACCCACTTTTCTTTGTACTGCAGAACATTCCCAGCTGTCTCAGCGCCCATGAGCAAGCACTAGCCTTTCTAAGCAGCAACAAAACACAGGAATAAATTAGCCCTAAGATTATTCCCTGGGAGCACTGCAGCCAGTGTTTAATTGAGATGCTTCGAGTGGACGCTTCTTGCCACTTCAGAGACACAGCTGACATTAATTGGAAGCTTCTCTCCCGGTCCATACTGGCAGGTCCAGTGCTGATCACAAAGCCTACAAGTTAAGCCTGAGCCAGCCCTACTGCTACACCGTCCACCAGTGTCTGGCCAGAGTAGAGGATTCCCCAAGCTACAGAGAGGCAGTTGAGCCCTCAAGCATGTTTCCGTGGCTGTGACTTCTGTACCTTTCATGGGACAGATGAAAGAGGCAGGGAGGGAGGGGGAAAGGGAGGCTGCTCCAAACAGCCATGCTGGATATGCAGTTAGGATTGCACCCTGGGAAAGCTGATTTGGGAGGAATTACACCATTGCTAATTGTATAATTCGTTTTCTGAACAACTTCAGAGCATGAGGAACATAATACAGTTTTTATGAAATAGGGATATGTTAACCCTGACTATTATTTAGCCCTAATGACTTAGGCAATCACCCCAAGTATTCACAGAGAACTCTGGATGCCGAGGTTCCTTATGTGAATTGGTATAGTATTTGCATGTCACCTACATAACCCTCTCATATATAGTTTAAATTATCTCTAGATTACTTACACTACTCAATATAATGTAAGTACTATATGAATGGCTTTATTGTTTAAAGGAAATGACGAGAAAACAGTCTATACATGTTCAGTCTCGAGTGCTTTAATAATATAATAATACTTTATTCATGAGGCTTGTGGATACATAGAGATACCTGAATGTATTTACACACTCATTATTTCAGGAGAAGCTGAATTAAAATAGACTGGTTCATGTATAACTGGAGATCAGAAAACCCTACTATCTGCCATCAGCAGGCAACAGCCTCAAGAACACCAGAGATGTGAGTCAGTCTGAGTCTAAATGGCCTCAAACCAGGAGCTCTGCTGTCTGACGGTGATGAGATCTGGAAGTCCCCATGAAAATAGAGCAGTGTATTGTCTTTTGCCCTGAGCATATTGCTGAACTCTGTAAATCCTCTTTTTTAAAAAAAATCTGTAATAGTTAAAATGCTAATGTTCTATACCAGCCTCAAATACCCCAGAAATACTTTGCTTACTTGGACTCATCAGACCACATGGATATCTTTAAACCACACTTGATCTCCACATACAGATACAGACAAGGTCATGAAATCATATAACACAATGCAGCTCTACTGCACAATATCCAAACCTTAGTCCTCCCTTCCTCTAGGGACAACGACACCTTTGAGACCTGTCTCACTCTTTCCTGGAGTAAAATTAATAATACTTATACACTGACATAAAATGTCAGTTATAGTACATGGGAAGGAAAGAAGACCAGAAGAAAGTGATACATTTTTACATAATTTGTGTATGACTAGAAGCATATTCCTACGAAGTGTGGTTGTAGCCATTTCTCTAACATTGTTCATGGCATGAACTGGTATTTCCAGCATCCACCTTCTTTCTATAGCCCTTCTTGGCCTTTATTAGGAGCCTAGATTGGTTTTGGTGGATTATTTAGTGAAATAACCCAAACCTCCTTTCTTGAAGGGTTTGAGCCATTAGTAGTAGTCTGCCTGGAATGGATTAGGGTAGTTTTCCATTGACCTTAATCATAGGACATTATAATTCTGAGAATTGCCCTAAGGGGCAACCTGTGTTCTAGAGAGATTGTTTCCTACTTTTCTTATGAGGTACAGTCCAGTTTCCCGTGGGTAGTCTGGATTAGTCACCCTAGCCATCATTCTCACCGTTTCTTAGCCTTCAAAGATTTGAAGAGCCAGAGTGATGGTATGAGCAGTCTTAAATTTCAGTTCAGTGAAATCATTTTTGTGTCCACTCATAGAACTCTAGGGTGAAGAACCTTAAGCCTGCAGAACAAAGGGATGAGAGATCAGGAAGCAGAAATTTTGTTAGTGGGTAACTCGGGGATGATGGTAGATGATACCACTTCAGTTCCACCCTTTGAGTTCCAGCTTTGGGGAGGAGAGCATCATGTATTGGATGCTGATCCCATACATGTAGCCTCCTGAGAGTTGTGCTCAGCATCATATTCTACCTCAGTGTTATCTGAGTCTCCAAAAGACCACAGTTCTACCAGGATGTCAAGAAATGGGAAATCGGTGAATTTCTGTAAGCTTGAGTCCATCACTGACACAAAAAAGTACAAAAATATTGCCTTGAGACCATTGAATATAGAGTGGGTAGATATATCAATCGTGGGGTGATCTAATTTTTTCGTACATTATAAAAAATTCTTATTTATGTGTCCTTAAAAAAACAGACCAGAAGTAAAAGCAACCAAATGTAAACCACCATGAGTATCCTAAGGATGAGTGGATGAGTGATTTTATTCCAATTGTTAGTATTTTCTTGACTTTCTAATTCAGAGGGGAAACATACTTACTTTAAGACCAAAAAAAATCCTAATAGAAACATCCCAGGTAAAATTTGGTGATAGTACACCATGCTTTCAGGAAAGTGAGGGATGCCTCAAGTCCTGAGGACTGACCTTGAAAACTTGGGGCTGTACCTCAGCATCCATGCAGGTTATTTTGGGGATTGGTAGTTTTGCTGAGGTGAGTGTTTTCTGACCAATAAAGCTGAGTTATTTTGGTCCACCATAATTGTGCGTTAGACAGGTGGTTTGTGTATGAAACGTTTAATTTACTGGCTGTGCAGTCTGTTGACTTTGGATAGAGCTAGAAACAACTCTATACAAGTTTCCCCAAATGATGGGCTCAGATGCTGATCTTGTCACCGTTACAAGCAGATACACATCACCAAGCCTGCTGGAGTGGCAAGAGGGCTCCGTGGGAAAATCATGGTGTGACTTTTCATGGTTTGTATGCTAACCACTCTCTGGGACTGCGTGGCCTTTGAATGGTAATTTTGCAGGGTATGTGTGTGTTATAGAAGAACACATTATATGAGCATAAATATTAGTCACTTAGATTTTCTTCACATATTTTATGGTATATTTTTATTTTGGGGATCTCTGATACTGTTTAGGAGGGAACTTGTCTTGAAACAACACCTGTCAAGGTGGCTTTTCATATTAAATACATATGCTTTTATTCATGAGTACAGACCCAGGCAGCAGTCTGAATAAGTCATTTTCACAGTTTGTGCTAGTCTGTGTGTCCCAGACTTTAGGCGATGTACATAAATAAGAAGGCAAAGTAATGAGCTGGCTAGGTAAGCTGATGAGGCTGCCACTGTGGGCGGTGATGTGCAATGAGTAATCCTCAGAGACCTAGGCTTTAACAGCCATTAAGCATGCCTTAATCTCCCTGCAGCCTGCTTGCTTTTATATGTCTCTTCATGACACCACAATGGCAACATATTGGAGGGAAGGAGTAGAATAATGAACATACATTGCCTCTGAGACCTTGAGGACAGATGTCCAAAATTAAAGTGTTGGTAGGCCCCACACTGACACCTATAGTAGTCTGATAGCTGGAAATGGAAAGTTTTAAGGAAAGGGTAAGTTCCATTTTGTTTCGATTGCATCTGGTGAAAAGAAGAGGAAAACATAAGAAAGGATGTAGATGCTGATATCCCTTGGGCTCCTCAAGGGTAAAGCCAGTCTCCATTACCTAGGGGTCTGTGATGGGGTGCAGACCCAGAGCCACTCAGGCAGCATAGGGGAAGGGACCTCAAGAGATTCTAGAGCTAGAGCAAGGACAATCCGCCACTAGATCAGGAGAATGCCATGGAGACCAAAAATCAGGAAGTCACTCACCTCTAGGCCACCCAGTCAAAAGAAGGAAAAAGGTAATGTAATAATCTTAATTGATCTGGAACTTCTCAGCCCCTTATACACCTTCACTCGGGTGGCAAAAGTCCACTGCATGGCTCTATTCAGTATAAGGTTTATAATGTGGTCCGAATCCAAAACAGGAGCTAGAACATCTTGTACTTATTCTACTGAACAGCTTGAAAGCTCCTTGCATTTGATAGACTTATAAATAGTAATACTTAAGAAGCTATCAATATGAAAATAAAAGGAACAGGTTAAAAAATGTAATCGTTGTTAAAAGAAAACGGCCCTCACCTTGCATTTTAATTTGTTTTTGAAAAACCAAATGAAGGGTTTTGTTATAGATATACAGTGGCAGATTCATCTGTAATGATTGGCCTGCACTTTCAGTACACCTAAGAGGGGGGAGTGGAGGTGGGAAGATGAGGGGGTGACTGGCCTGATGCTGGATGGGACTCTCAGGATCATGAGAGGCCACATAGGCCCATGGATGAGAGCCTCTGAGATGTTCATTTCACAGTGACATTGCAGATCACTTGTCATCTTTTCTGATCTGTGTAAGGTGACTCAGAGTACTGTATGTCCTTAGTTGATGTCCAGAGTCTCACACTTTAACCAATAGCATGCATTCCACTTATTGAACGTGTCAATTATTCTTTGTTTCATCATAAATTTAAGGTTCATGGTGTGGCAGTAGAAAGAGGCCTCCTCACGGGGGTACCCAGCCCCCAGGTGCCTCTTGTTTTTACAGTCCAAGACCTTGCGTCTCAGAGGACAGGCAAGGATGGTTGAGAGCACACCCAAAGGTGCATAATGTTTGTGAGAGGGTTGTCTGGCTCCTTTTCTTCTTCTATTGGGAAAAACTGTTTTATTTCTAAATAACAGTGAATATTAAAAGGAATTATAAGCATTATTCAAGCCTAGAAAAAATTTTGGATAGGAATATTTTAACAGTTCAATACAACCTGCAAAAATATTCTCTATTTGGCTGATTTTATATTAAATTGAGGTCAGAAGTGGTAGTTCTGTGGTGTATTATGGGAAACTATGCAGAACTGGGCCCCAAACACTATTCCTCAAGCCCTAATGATGAGAGATAGACCATGGAGAAATTTAAAGTGCAGTGTTTTTCATAAATTGCCTTGTCCTTGGGCAGATGACTCACTTGCTCTGTGACAAACACGAGTCACAGTCACTTACTTCCAAATTGAACCCCTTAGCAACTTGGCAAGTCCCAAAGGTCTGTTTTCTGAGGTGTTGATTAAATAAAAGTCACATAGTTTTCATACACTAGACGACCTGGAGACAGGGTTTCTATTTTGACAGTGGAAACGAAGGCTTCCTTTGGTTCTTGGCAGCAGCAACTGCCCTCCACTCCCAGTCTTCCTGTTCCATTCAGAGGCGAGGCCACAGAAGTACTTAAAGAATTGAAACATTTTTATTAAAAAAATACTTTCAAATACTTTGAAAATCTTGGGTATATGTGACTAGAATGTGTCCATTGAATATAAAAGATCATTCAGCTTTAAAAAATTAAATGCAAATATTCTGGTAAAGTTCTGAGTATATTTTCTGGGTGAAAGAACCTTGCTTGATTGAAAACTTGCCTACGTGAACCTTTGTGGGTTTTTTTTTAATGTGCTTGCCCCCTTTCTGAGCCTAGCAGAGTGTTTCTGTTACATGTACCCTCGAGGGTAGATAAAATAATTTTTTAGTTGAACTTTTAAAATCTTATATCCATTCAGTTATTTTTCTCTGTATGCATGTGAGTAGGGGCTGCATGCTATAGCACACATGAAGAGGTCTAGGGAAAGCTTCGAGAGCCAGTTCTCTCCTTCTATTATGCAGGTCTTGGGAGTCAAACTAAGGTTCTCAGGCTTGACAGCATGTGTCCTTACCTGCTGATCCATCTCTCTAGTTCTGAGCTTCTTGTGCAATTTGCAGAATTGGAATCATGGTATCTGCACTGGAGGTGACGTGAGAAATAAACAGAAGATAAATAAGTGCCAACCACTTGAACAATAAAGAGTGCAAAGACCCAGTTCTATGATGAGGCTTTTAAATATATCAGTGTTGACCTGACCTCTCCCTCATAGTAATTAGTCAATACTCAAATATTGTAGGTGACTCTCAAAGCCATGACATTACCCCCAAAAAGGAATCCTGTTTGGCTATATGCTAAAGAAGATATGTATCTTAGTTAGGATTTCTATTGCTTTGATAAAATACTATAATCTAAAGCAACTTGAGGAGACAAAAGTTTATTTCATCCTACAATTCTCATGTCACGCACTATCACTGAAGTGTGTCATGGCAGGAATTCAAGGCAGGACTCTGGAAACAGGAACTAAAGCAGAAATTGTGGAAGAATGTTGTTACTAGCTGGATCCTCATGGTTTGCTTACCCTGTCTTCTTATATAACACAGGGTAATCAGCCTACGGATGGCATCACCCACAGAGA
>LOEQ01002992.1:131996-142352 GCA_001685075.1 Bramus lutescens | reverse complement strand
CTGATCCAAAGGGAGCTCACCAAGGCCAGCTGGACTGGGACTGATGGAGCATGTAATCACACCGGACTCTCTGAATGTGGCTGACAGTGAGGGCTAACTGAGAAGCCAAGAACAATGGAACTGAGTTTTTATTCTACTGAATGTACTGGCTATGGGGGAGCCTAGTCTGTTTGGATGCTCACCTTCCTAGACCTCGATGGAGGGGGCAGAACCTTGGACTTCCCACAGGGCAGGGAACCCTGGCCGCTCTTTGGACTGGATAAGGAGGGGGAGGGGGAATGGCGGAGGGGGAGGAAAATGGGAGGAGGTGGAAATTTTTAATAATAATAAAGAATATGAAATAAAAGACCCTGTTTCATCATTCATGGCTCATATATGCTGAACAATGGGGACTCAAAAGTCACACTGCTTCTTCTATTGGAAAAAATGGGAAAGATATATTTATTTATCTGCAAAGACCGATTGGGCTTTTTTTCTAAGACAAAATGAAAGCTAAAAATAGTTTAAATACTGGAAAGGGCCGTAACTTTTATAGGCAGGTAAATAATGGACGCAAACTTATCTCCCCATTTATCTGGAAATAACTCTTCTCCACACATTCATTGATAATGTATAGCTCATTTTACATATATACAGTCTAGAGATCAGTACTGATGACAAAATATAGGTCTCCCATGAGAAGCAGAAAAAGACAAGATCTCCTTGATAAATGGGAAGCATAGTGACCATGGGAGAGGGTTAAAGGGAAGGGAAGAGGAAGAGAGGTAAGCAGAGAAAAATGAATAGCTCAAGAAAAATAATAAAGCAAAAGATAAGGGTGAGCGAACAATAATGGGTGAAGTTAGCAATTTTGAGTTCCATAGTTCTTTAGAGTTATTTACGACCATTATGCTTATGGTCAGTCCCCGTTGCTCACCCACCAATTCAGGGTACATTCTGTTTGTATTAATTAAAATCTGTCCTTTCTGTGAGAGAGAATCATGGCTTTTAGGTTGCTATTATGAGACAGAATGTAGTGGCTATATCATATGAAGAAGCAGTACAGATCTAGAGGAGAAAAACCCAACTAATTTCCCAGCTAGCCCTGTCTGCCCTTTCTTTTCATCTCTCTGCAACTATTCCTTCTCAGTGTTCCACATCGTCAGAGTTAGGGCTGATTCGTGGCTTCACACACAGCAATCTCACATCTCCAGACGTGCTGTTCATACCACCTTGGAACTTTTAACAACTTTATGTTTCAGTCTGCATTAGGTGGAACAATTGAGCATGTTTTATGGAAACTGAGCCTCTGCTGAAATGTGGCGTTCCCTCCTTCTAAGTCATTACATCTCAGAATAGTATCTCAGCTACCCACTTTCAGAGGCTGCTCACTGACCATTGCCACTAATCACCTTCTTGGAGGCTTAGGCTGGGATTTCAGCAGGTCCAACTTTTGGTCTCACACTGTATTCACAATGGGACAGTGGTAGCAGGGAAGGAATGCCCATACTTTGAAGATTTATCTTCATCTGAGGAGATATGAAGCAACTGACATACATCCCTGCAAGAAATAAGACATACAGATACAGGCAAGCTGTTTCACTTTCTGAATAAAGGATTCTGCATTTTAGCTTGGCTCTCATTTGCCTCTAATTAAGTAGATGCATTTGGCTCTACAGAGGGCTAAGGGAGAGATCATGTCTTGGAGCAAGCTGAGTGACTGTGAATTTGATAGGATCCCTCTTCATTGGCTCCTGTACTGAGATGGAATTGTGGAATGGTTGCCTTTATTCCTCCTGGTCTCAGTTTTTAGAAATTTTATTTCAACTTTCAGTGCTGTTTTCTTGAAAACAATTTGCTAGGAATATTTCAGAGAGAGCTACAGTAGAGAGAAACAATAAAGACCATTAAAAACCAGTCTTTAGTAGTATGATATTTCAGGCTTTAGTAATATGTTACATCTCTGAGTCCTGATCAAAAGAGATGTACAACAGAAAACCATTGATCAGAATTTCTAAATTAGAGTGTACAATGGGGTTATGATCGCCTTTTAGCCATCTAATCGCTCTTGTATTTTCTGTATATGTGGTATTGCTTTATGTAGAGTCACCAAATTACATTTTACTGTGACACAGCAATTGACACTATTGAATTAAATAGTTTTGAAAAACAATTTACACATTTTAATTATTTTAAAACACTTCAGTATTGCAAATTATGTTTCTAAGATACTTGTAGAATATTTTAGAGCAGGAATTAAAATGATTGTTCATAAGACAAAGATAAATGTAGCTAAAGCTATAAGCAATGATTAACTGCAATTATTATAAGTAGTTGGTTATTATCATTGGTTGATTCTGTATGAAGTCACTCCCAAGGCAATGTAATGAGTTGTCTTCAGATGTGAAATTCAGAAGCTGGAGTGGGTTATACCCTGTAAACATAATAAGTGGATGATTAGAAACAACACAGAGATGGAGTCTAGATATACTAAAAAGATTATCTTGAAATAATATTTTATATCACTGAGAAAAACTTGTTTAGCAACAGGATGGATTGAATTAATTTGGTCGTTCATGATACGAAAAGTAGATCTTAGGTCTTATTTTAAAATAGTTGTATTGAGTCAAATAACCATTGAGTTTATTTGAACTTATGACAATTTTATATTGCATTATTAATTTCTCTAGAATATAAATTGGCAACTATTTCAGCATTTTCACAGCAACGCCTTGTTTACATTTTATAATTAACAAACGTATACAAGTTAATCAGCTGACCAGCTCAAGAAAATCATAAATAGTTTCTTTATTTCTATTTTTTTGTTACTTTCAGTAGGCTTCAGGGATGGTGTAAGCACCAGGGAAGCCTTTAATAAAGTCACAAAATTATATGTTGTTATCAATACAGGTGCTTTCTGCTCTTAGAGCAGCACAGATGGAAAGCAGCAGTAGCATTAGGAACATGTGCTTCTAGGCTTAAATCTCCAGGAACACACTGCCAAGGTTAGCTCAGGGTCCAGCGCTACTGCCAAGTTCAAAAGATTGTCTTTGTTCCTTCGGAACTGTGTTACTGGCTCCGTGAACTTTTTCAAAATTGAGTGATAAGTATAGTCTATGTTAGGTATAAATAATGCAGTGTTGTGACTTACAATCTTTATGATCTCAAAAACCATTTTAAAGTAGTTATTAGATGCCAGGCCCAGCAAAGTAATATGAATAGAAGAATGACAGACATTGGCCTCTGAACAGGATTATGGTGATGGCATGGATTCAAAAGAAAATAAAAACAAACTACAGGACACAAAAATCATTATGTTAGAAGAGAAGAAGCTAAGATAATACTAAGAAACCAGGAGACATAGGGAGAGGGTTCTCCTCTAAGAAGAGCAGAGATTGCAGAAGGAAACTTAAAAATTATTATGCCAATATAAATAAAAATACGTAAGTCCCTAGTTGCTAGAAGATATATAGAGAAAGCAGTTCGTATTTGGTTTATAAAATAGAATAGTAGACCTTACTGAAACTATGGATATGTATATACATATACATACATATATATTTGTAAGTATATACTTATACATTGATAAATATATATGTAAAATTTCAAGTTATATTAGAAAATACTGTGAAAAGTTGTGATTTAAATGAGATCTCTTGAAGATATAATTATATTCAATCCTGTTGAATCTGAATGCCTACCATGTTTTCATTACGACTTTTGGCATGAACAGAATGACAGAGGAAACATAAATGCGACTGTTCTATAACACCATGCAGAGAAATGATATGTATTTTTATTAATACATACTAAAGTATTTTGTATCTTTGAGAATCTGTAGATACTTTATTCAATGTTTCTTTTTGAAGTAATCTAATGTATAGGCGATGCTTTATTTTCTTATGTCTATTTATAATGGCTTGTAAAAGAGAATTTGAATGCTGGTTTACCTTTCCTACAGTGCAATGGGCTTTATTGAGTAATTATACATAGTGAATGAACTGAATAAGTTCATAGGGTGGAAAACATTTTTTAATTTACAGGGTCCCAAGTTAAAGGGGGTCACTATCCACTTCCTTTATTATCAACCAAAGTTAATTCTGCCTTTTCATTTTCTCCCATACCCAAATATTATTTTTATTAAATTTACCTTTAGGCTTTCCATGTTAATAATGTATAAACTATAAGTCATATTTTCCATTTGAAATACTTCTTATCCCCCAGGAAAAAATCAATACGTCAAAATTAAATTTCAAGATTTTATTAGCACATCTTTGAGGCCAGATATTCTAATAGTCTCTCGGTAAAAACTAAATTATAGAGCTATTTTATGTAGACAATATAATTACTTTAAATACTATTTACTTTATAAGATGCAACAATGAAAAGGTTAAATCTAGTATAAAGATTTACTTAGAAAATCGAAGCATTTTTCTCCATTTTATGGTAGCACCACTCTACTTAATTTTTACATCAGTATTACTGTTAACTTTCAAAATCTAGATTCAATACAAAGGTTTTAAGATTAAGTTCTTTTAAAATACCTAAATAATAAATAATTTATTAAATTTCAACCATTGACCTCTCTAGCAGCAACATCAAAGTATTATTTAACTGATTTGGAGATCTGAAAAAAATTTACAAATTAATGAATACAATTATATTTACTTTAGTGAAAATTAGAGCCATGATAGTGAAATAATGGTTCTCAATTTTCTCTCCTATTAACTGATTTCAAATGATCTATTTTGCCATACTATATTTCCTTTTATATTTTCCTCATTATTTGCAGTTAATCCATTGAGACATTTGAACATTTTTGTTTCCTGTTTGTTCTCCAAAGTCAGGAATTGACATTTGATGCATTCCTTGGTGCATATTTGTGTGGTTATGGATTCTCAGAGAAGGATGGTAGATGTGTGTTAAGGGTAGAGATACTGTCACGGTTTCATTGTCAGAACGAAACGAATTTTCTGCACCTTAATATAAAAAGTCATCATGATCTTGATTCAGCTAAAATCTTTTGACAGGGAAGACTATGAAGCCATAANTATATATATATACTACAAAGTAGATGACTAGTGTTTGTTAACCTTTATCAATTCAAAGGCTTTCTTACACTTATCAGAATCAAATACACTTAAGTAGAGATTACACTTGTCAACCTACCAACTCAGTAGTATTGTTCATGTAATTCGCATTTGGACATTAGAATCTGAATGCTGGAAGTGCATCCCATAAGTTTAGAAATAAGCAACTACGCATTGTATGCATTGCTTCCTTTTTTCCTCTTACTGCTGATTGTTTTGTGAATGCACTAAGAGTGAATGAATTCTAACTAAGAATGGAAATACTTGCACTTCTGATGATGATGGATAACAAAACAAGCCAGGCATAATGGGTCAGACCTAAAATTTCAGCACTCAGAAGGCTGAGGCAGTAGGATCTTCAAGAGTTTGAGGTCATCCTGGGATACACATTGAGTTACAGACTACCCTGACCTAAAAAGTAAGATTTCTATTTTAACCTATTACAGCACAATTGTCGTCTCAGAATAGCATCATTTCAGAGACAGTATTACTATTCTAACTTTAGAAGTGGGGAATTAGAAGCTTACAGACACTAGGAATGCCCCTCAAATCAGTTAATAGCATGTTTATCTATTGGGATCTAGAGGCCATTCCGTTAATACCTGACAGCATATTATTTTTATAGTACATCAACACCATGTAATTTTGAAAATCTTTTTCTGTAATATGAGGATTGAGAATGGAGAAAGTCTCAAGACGCTGACAATGGTGGACTTTGCCCTTTATTTTACTATGAGGCAACAACAGACACTTGTTGCTCTTTCTTCTACCCCTGAACACAAACAAGTTAAATTTTTAGAAAAGACCACGACAAATAACAGAATGTGATCTGGATCAATAAAGCAGGCTGCTATAAAGCAGCCGTAGGCTCCAGAATTTCTGCTACTCTATCAGCATTGAATGTCAGGCTGTTATTTGAAGGATGAAAGTCAGAATGATATCTAGAAAGTAATTTCCATTTTTATATTTCATTGATTGAATTTTGTCAGTTTTCCAAGTAGTTTAATATGAAAAACAAAATGTGATTACTCATATTTCTAATAAAGTCCTTACTATAATTCTAAAAACGTCTCAAAGGGAAAACACGAATTAGCAAAAATCGCATATTTACATACTAGAAAAATATAAACATTATACCTCAACATTTAGCAGTTTATACTTTATATGCACATGTATATATACTTTATATATACATTTATATGCACATATGCATGCAGATATCATATATCTGCATATTAGTCCCTTTAGATACTACATTAGAAGATAAAAGGACCATTAAGGGTGTTTAAGTATCTGAAAGCATTAAAGGCAATTTTTAAATGTAGAATTGTAGGGACTTAAAAACCTGAAAGGACAGCTTGAGTAAGTTTGCACTCCCAGGAAGAAGCAGCAAATAAAAGTGATAAAGGGAGCTGGATTTTCAACTGCTGCATCCTTGTGCTTCCTAACAGTGAGGGATCACCCGATCGCTTTATTCCTCCTACGGAAAGGAGTTTCCCCATGTCTCAGGGCATTTCACTTTCTAAGTGTTATGAGATTTCTTCTGGTTACATTTCTATTTCATTCTATGTGGACTGTCAAAAGAGATGCTTCAGATGTTGTTCAGTCAACAAATTAGAATTTATATGAGTTAATTTTTGTAGAAAATAATCAGGGTTATATAATAATTACACAAGTTTTTTTCTCATTGTAACTCGCAGTGCTCTGCGTATGGTAGCAATGGGGTTTTGATCATTGAGGAAATCATTTTCCTTCCATAGCACAGGAGTCACCACCTCACTTTTAAGGTTATCTCTTAGCACTCCCTTCTAGGCTGCTGTTTTGTGACATTATTGTTATTCTGAGTACTGCCAGTTTCAGAGCCAGGTAAGATTTTCTTCCTGAATAAAGTACCTTTAAAAATACATGTTAACATATATACCATATGTTTACCATATTTTTTACTGTTTATGTCTAATGATAATGAAAACACTTGTGACATGGTATTTAGAGGAACAAGGCAGATGTACATTGTACCAGACTTTCCTTTGGCTCACCAACCAGCTCCCAAATCATGATATGGAGACTTATTCATAATGAATGCTTAGTCTTACCTTACGCTTGTCTTACTAGCTCTTATACTGTAACTTGGTCTTTTCATCTCTGTTTTGCCTCTGATTTTTTACCTTTCTTGCTGTTTCCAATGCTGGCTTGCTGACTGGCTGACAGCTAACTGACTTTTCTACCCGGGTGTGTACTTTTTTCCTTTGTTCTCTCTTCTTTCTCTCACATTCCCAGATTTATCCTTCTAATTATTCTCCTCTCTCTCTCTCTCTCTCTCTCTCTCTCTCTCTCTCTCCCATCTAGCCTTTCTTCACCCCCTCCTGCCTATCTATTGACCATTCAGCTTTCTATTAAAACAATCAGATGCCTTAGGCAGGCAAGGTGAGGCAAATGCAGCACATGTTTTCATAATCAAGCAAATGTGGAAAAATCAAATGTAACACATCTTTACATAGTTAACAAAGGCAGCAGAAACAAACCTAACATACCTTCACATAGGTAAAGTAATATTCGTCAGCATAAACAAATAAAAGACACATTTATATAGTTGTAATATTCCATAACACTTGAGAAAACATCTAAAAGGCAGAACAGCATGATATTACACATTCAAATCTTAGGATCTTGAGAGAAAGAAAGCATAATTTTTGTTAAAAGAATAGAAGGACCGAGTTGAAACAGCTCACACTAGCCAGGCATGGCATTATTTGGCATTAAAATTATAATAACTATAAATGACTAAACATATTGAATTGTAAACTTCCATAACCTCTTTATTATTCTCATATAAGTGAGTAAACCCAAGCAAAGGAGTAAAATCTACTGGAAAGCATTGGAAATAGGCATGGTACCCTTTTCCTACCAACTGGTCTTCATTGAACCCAAATTCTTCTAGCTGAGAATCTTTCTTTCCAGACGGAATCCAGCCAAAATACTTGAAAGACTGAAGATACAAGGCAAAAACTGTTTTTTACAGTTTATATAACCAAATCAATTAGAATCATAATGGATGAGACCATCAGGTGAAAGATTTAGGGGTAATTTAGAAAGATCTTGTGCCCAAAGAAAAATCACTGGGAACCAACAGAAAGTAGGGCAGCGTTTGTATTCGATGTGGCACAGAAACTTCCAGAGAACTTTCTGTGAAACACTCTTCCCCCAAATAAAGTGTCTGGAAATAAAGCCAATTTACAGTTTCAGGGAAAAATGAGAATGGTAGGTGATGAGAATCAAGTTGGGTGACAAAAGAAGAAAATGAGTAGTCAGATCACACTATGATATTTTTCTACAGGGTAACTAGTTCTGGAAAGGAGAAAAAAATCAGTTGAGGGACAGAGTAAGAATATGGTGCTCTTCAGTAGTTCTCAGGAATTCTGAGTGATCATTGTGAAATAAAGTGTGTGGATCCTGTTTCAGATGCTCCCTGGAATGAACATAAAGAAAAAAATAGGGAGCTTTGAGGTAGTATGACATCAAAGAATGTCTTCAGCTATTTATTGTTACCATACTGTAATAATATTCCCAAGTCTTTCTATTACTTCCTCTTCTAGCTGTGATAAAGCACCATCACCAAGGCAACTTATATATGAAAGAATTTATTTGTGCTTACAGTTCCAGAAGGACAAGAGCCCAGCATGGCAGGGAATCCAGGCAGCAGGATACAGACATTTCAGGCAGCAGGAAGAGCTGAGAGCTCAGAAGTCAAATCTCAAGCACTTAACTAATGATTTAACTCCTTTGTTATTTTGTCATGCCTGAGTGCTCTTGTCATGTGTAGAGCCAAGTTGGGGATAACATGAAAGGACATGTGACTGCTTATGACACTGACATCCCAGCTCACACTCCCACGTTATCATTCTTATATATCTGTGAAAATGCACCTAAACTCAATATATAACGTTCTATGTCAAAATGTGGTTTTCATACTGAACCGCATATAACCAACAAGAGGGGCTAAGACACTGAATAACAGTAGAGTTCATGCTTGTGTTAGACTATTAAAGTGTAATACTCTAAACTTAAAAAATTTCTGTATATGCTGCAGGAGTTTTTCTGTCATCATAAATTTTTCTAAACTCCAAAAATACTTGTTTATAAGTTGTGGAAATAAGAAAACCTCATACAAAATTTCCCATTGTACTCCATGATCATAAATTTAAATTAGTCAAGACTAAACAGAACTAAGATGTCTGAAATGATAGTGTTAAAATTAAAGAAAGGAAAAAAATTATACTGAGAAATAACTGATGTAATAGATTGTCCTTGAACTAAATTTTGGATGATAGTATTCTGAATCTTTATAAGTGAAAGTCAACATGTTTGATTTGTAATATCTATGCCATATGAGAAAGATAAAACAAACCACATAAGGTTGACTTTTTATCTTTTTATTATCGCATATTTAATATCCAATAACCAAATGATCATTTTTATTAGTCTGATTTGTCTTTTACAAAGTAATTCCTCTGTATCCCATTAGGTTTGCTATTATTACTCACAGTATGTCAAATGGCTTTGATAACCTGAAGTAAACTTGAATTTGCAACCAGCAATACACTCTTATAGGTCATGGCATTGGGGAACTGATTATACAGACTCAGATAAGATATGACAACTTCCTGCATGACATTGCCATATTTTTGGTAGCTCCTTGAATTTACATATTGGCTCACCATGCCTGATATTGAGATGTGTATCTTGAAGAATGTCAAACAAACTATGCTGCATGAAAATAATTCTATTTTCATTGGTATGTTCTGAGTTCACTCTAGGAGTTTCTTCATGTCCAATGCAGAGATTACATGTCCAATACAGAGATCACATTATATTTTTTGGCAACTATAACTGAATTATGACTTCTCTTTTTTCTTTGTCCTTTTAACTTCCTTTATTGCTTGAACCTATTTTTTTTGTAATGTTGTGTGGTTATAACTTTTAATTTCTATTAACTTTGTTACTCTTTTAAGAAAATTATCGGGGCTGGAGAGGTGGCTCAGCCGATAAGAGCACTGCCTGCCCTTCCAAAGGTCCCGAGTTCAATTCCCAGCAACCACATGGTGGCTCACAACCATCTTTAAAGAGATCTGGTGCCTTCTTCTGGCCTCCAGGCACATATGCAGACCAAAAATACTGTATACATAATAAATAAATCTTTAAAAAAAGGAAAGACACATTCAGAGAGTCTGGTTTGGGATTTTTTGATTCTACTGCCTATACTGGCTTTGTGAGTGCCTAATCTCGTTGG
>LOEQ01002992.1:118178-130438 GCA_001685075.1 Bramus lutescens | reverse complement strand
ACACACACACACACACACACCCCTTCCCAAATTCTCCTGGGTTTTAGGAGATCCTGAAGGTATAATAGATATAGTGGCAGTCTGAAGAAGTCAATCCCATTTTAACTCCTATCTTTTTAGCTGCAGCCACACCTCCAGACAAGTTAGTCCCTCTGTCTTTTCAGTTTTCTTCAGCTTGCAACGATTTTACCTTTTAAGAAGTCCGTCAGGCTATTTTTTGCTTAAATTGTTGTTGCTAACTTCTCCATAACACACAGAACACTTTGTTTACCAGTAGTTTTACTGGGAAACTAAAGAAGGTATTCTTATTGTAGGTATGCTCTGAATTGTGAGTTATTAAAATATTTTTTCCTAAGTATGAGCTATGTAAATGATATATATCAATCAAATATAAAGCATGCCAGGTCAAATTGAGTCTACACAAATGATGACTTTGATTCCAGAATAAATTTGGTTAAGCAATGCTTTATTGTAGAACTGCTAGTGCTTGCACTTGATGAGACAAATGTTGGATGGGTTTGCTAATTTGACTCTGAAGATTAATCGGGCACTTTGTGAAAGACTAATAAATATGTAAAAAGAAAATAAGAAGTTAACTCTGAAAGTAAAGACTCCACCATTTTAGCCAGGATAAATCTGTCTTCATCAGTGGCAATCACTGAGATTAATATTAATTATAATCAATACACTGAAGACAGATTACTCCTGTCCATTTATTTTACTCTGTCATTTATTCAAATACCGTCACAGATCTGAAAAGGGAAAACTACTCCCTGTAAGAGAATTGTTCACCCATGTGAGGTAAAATAACTCTTCCAGACACTAGGGTATTATTTGGTAAATGGTGTCTCATTGTGCTTGAATTGATAACCTCATGTCCTTTAAATGTTCAATCATTTCCATGGTATTAAACATGAGTAGAGCCATCTCTCTTTACTTTCTTCTGCAATAGAATTTCATCATTTAAGAAAGTGTTTGTTTTTTTAACAGTCCTAGGTGTGCAGGGAAATGTGTGTGTGTGTGTGTGTGTGTGAGTGTGTGTGTGTGTCTATGTGTGTTTGTTATTGGAATTTGAGCCTGGGGTCTCACATATGCAAAGCTTCCTCAACTGAGCTGTATTTTCAAACCTGAACCTCTGTTCTTAAAATAAAACTGAAACATGGATATTTCAATGAGGCAACTAAATAACTGTATTTTTAATATTTAAAATTTAATAGATAAATATCTAAAAGAAAAAATACGAAAAATAACAAAACAATACACATTCTCGATACAGGAAATAAAAGTGAATTTATGTTTTTATTTCTGATATATGTCATGTGCACATTTTGAGTCATACTGAGATTAATGGAAGAAGCTCATGAAAAGATATGATGGATACTTTTCACGGAGCTTGGCTTTTATATTTTGAGTTGATAATAATATAGGCTCTGTCCCTTGAACCACATACGTCCTTTAAAATACATTTAACAATACAGTCAGTCAAGGATTATTACGTATGTGGTTAAAAGAAGAGATATGATATGATTCACTAGGCTCTGGGTCTAACTCCCAGTAGTATCAATTCCACATTCAAAGTACACTGTGGTGGTTTGAATAGAAATTTACCCCATAGGGTCACATAATTGAATGCCGTGGTCATTAGGAAGTGGTACTATTTGAAGGGATTAGAAGGTGTGACTTTGGTGGAGGAAGTGCGTCACTGGGAATGAACTTTGGTATTTCAAAAGCTCAAGCTAGGTCCAATGTTTGTCTCTTCCTTCTGCCTTTGGATCCAGATATAGATCTCTTAGCTGCCATGTCTGCCTAAGTGCCACCATGTTTCCTGCCATCAGGATAAAGAACTAAACCCCTGGAAGCAAGCCTCAGTTAAATGCTTTCATTTTATAAAAGTTGCCATTGTCTTGGTGTCTCCTCACAGCAATAAACCTTAACTGAGTCATGCAAATATTTTATTCTTATAAAATATATCTTTTATATAATGTACATGTATCTTTTGTACTGAACACTGGAATCTACGGTCAACAAAAGCTGGTATCAGAAAGATTTGTGCATAGCAAGTGCTTTGAAATCATGCAATGCAGTTCGATTTCTATTACTGTATTTCTTTGTTCATCAAGCACATGGGATGTTGATTTTACATTCAGTTTTTAACTTTGGGCCTTATGAAGGCTGTTGCCCCTTCCTATAGCACCACTTCACTCTCATTTCCTCAAAATGTACTGTCCATTTTATCTAGCTAAGTACTATGGATATCATAATTCACAGCTTAAGTTGTTTATCTTCATGAAAGAAAACAAACTTCAGCAATCTCCTATCCTACACATATATAAACAATGTATTTGTGCACAATTACCTCGTGCACTTAGTACTTATTAAACTAGAACCTGCAGCAGAGGATAGTGTCCACAATACTCAGAACTTTCTCTTGCATTCTCTTTTATTCCAACATCCTCTAAAATATATGGAATATTATGGCCATTCGACATGAAAATATTGGAGTGACTATAACATATTTTAACATGTTGTATGAATTATATTTGACATGCTCTATAATAGACATCTGAGATCTTTATAATTAGACACATTTTATAGAAGGTGGCAATTTCTTCCTAGAAAACTCAGTCTAGCACAGAATTCACTAAGAAGAAGCTGAAGCTGACCTCAAACTCGATGTCTTTCAGCTTCAGCATCCACCGCTAGGCTTTTTTTATTTTTAATTTTTTTAAAGGCGTGTGCTACCACACATTTTTTTCAGTATCTTTTCTTATTATTATTAAAAATTTCCACCTCCTCCCCTCCTCCCATTTTTCTCCTCCTTCCCCATTCCCCCCTCCTTTTCCAGTCCAAAGAGCAGTCAGGGTTCCCTGCCCTGTGGGAAATCCAAGGTCTTCCCCCCTCCATCAAAGTCTTGGAAGGTGAGCATCCAAACAGACTAGGCTCCAGCACAGCCAGTACATGCAGTAGAATCAAAACCCAGATCCATTGTCCTTGGCTTCTTAGTCAGCTCTCCTTGTCAGCCACATTCAGAGTCCGGATTAATCACATACTCCATCAGTCCCAGTCCAGCTGGCCTTGGTGAGCTCCCATTAGATCAGCACCATCTCAGTGGGTGGGCGCACCCATCAGGGTCCTGAATTCCTTGCTCATGATCTCCTTCCTTCTGCTCCTCATACACACATATCACCATGCTCTTTTCTTTTAATACAATTAAATGTTGGAAAATGCTCCCAAGGTTCTAAGGATAAAGAATAATAAGCTACAAGATGTGGTGGTGTTTCTGAGGTTATTTTACTCTTTTGGGTTCTTTTATTTTCTTTGAAGATTCTCAGTGAGAGGGAGAACGTACATTGTTGAAACTGACACCCATCTATTCAAAACAACCTAGTGGCTGAATCTTTCCCAATTAGTAACAATTTAGCTCCTCATGACTTCTATTCCTTTATCTTGGGTACACACTTGTTCCTAGGTAGAATTCCAAGGTCAAATTGTGAAGGAAATTTGTTCAGTGAAAAACACTCAGCTCACATCTCCCAACTCTGCAAGAATCATTTGTTCTTCAGAAAAGCCTCCAAGTTTTCCATGTATGTCCTTATATGACGTGGCTTTCAACTTCCATCTCCTTGTTATCCTTTGAAGATATTCTAATTCTCATAGTCCTAATTTACATTGAACAATTGTTCATATTCATTTTAAAGACAGATTTCATACATACAATAAATCTTTCTATACTCTTCCTTTAATAACTTTCAGTATCTACTCGACATTTATGATTTATTGCAAGCATGGAAAAATAAGTGTTAGAAGTCACTAGTAGGAAGAATTACTACATTTTTCAATATTAAAATTTTCATTGAAATTATTAGTGAAATTGGTGAAAACAATGTTTTTCTCAGAGAAAAATATATTGCTACTATCCACGAAAGTGGTGCACATAAGAGAAAATCCATTTGGTGTGATTTGGACTGTAGGCTACAATAAGGGCTGGAAACAATACAGTGATATTGACTTCAGACTGGGAAATTTGACTGAAGAAAATTTAGCCCCTGTACTTTGATAGCTTAGTAAAATGTCTCAGAGAGACTGGGTAGGTTTCAGATTTTGATGGGAAACTCAAAACATTCCTTACAGGACACAAAGAACATACTGTTCTGACACCATTCTGGGGCAATCCCTGTGCTTTTTAATTTTCGTTAAGTGCACTATAAAATTAAAAGGAAAATTTAGGACTCCAGTTGTGCTTTAGCAATGAATCTATAGTCTATTATGGTTTAAGCTCTCAAACTTCTCATTTCTTTCTTCTTTTAACATTGAGAATATGGGATACGATAAATTATAGGTATTAGATTTCTGGTAAAATGTAGTTTAGGACACTGCAGGCTTAGCACAAAGTACAAAAAAAAATCAATCTTTTCTGCTGTCATAAAGCTTATTGAAAACTTCTCTTGTGCCATTAAAATTAATGTAATTGTCTTTCTCTCTCTTTCTTAGTCACATTGCCCTTTGCCCGACTCCTTCAGGTCATCTCCTCCTGAAGACAATGAGTACTTCTTAGTTCTTCCATCTAAATTAAACCTTGAAACTAATGCTGCCAAACAATGCCCTCCTAATTCATGCTTTACACAAAAAGATTTAATTTTCTCACAAGATTGCAGAATTTCCATTTGGATATTTCCCATACTCTTTATGTCCTTTAAAACCCACAGCTATAGAAATGTGGAGGAAAATGAGTTCCTCTTTTTGAAATATGATTGAGAAAAGCATTAAATCAGAAATAATTAGAACAACTTTTTGATTTAAGACAAAACTTTGGGGGTTTTATTAGGCTTTGGTGCCAGGTTTAGCAATAATTTATAAGATATTAATATTTAAATGTAGGGAATTACATATGCTATGCAATTTCTATTTTAACTTAAAATGTAGTTTCAATATATTCAATATTAATTTAAACATTTGCTTAAGAAAAAGTAGTTTCATACTAAAAATTAAATTTTATGAAATTTTACTGTATGAATGTCCACCTGTGAGTTTACTTTATTTGCCTTAACACACAGAAGTTTGGGCTCCTATCCCCTCTTCACTGAGGCCACAGCCACAGCCATACATTAGCTGGGCTCCACTCCTCTCTTCAAGGAGGCCACAGCCATACATTAGCTGGGATAAACAAGCCATTAGAACAGTAGAGCACCCACTGCTGTTCATTGCCGATACTCTCTTTGTCTCTCCCCTTCCTTCTTCCCCTTCACATCGGGTACAAAAGTATTACCTATTGTAAAAAACAATCAAGTCCCCCAGGATTCATCACTGTTATTTTTCAAAATCTAATGTAAATTACTTTTATGGAAATGCAAAGCTAAGGATAAAGTAAAATCATTCAAAGAGAACAACTCATAGATATCTGGTTAAATTATTTAAGTCTTTCCCAGAATTCTTTTTCATTGCTGCTTGATGATATATCATGCCCCCCCACCTATTTTCTTACTACATGCAGAGACTCTGCTCTTACTTTTTGATTATTAATATCAAATTGTCATCCAGGAAAACATACATACAAGCAACAATATACACACCAAAAATGTTTTCTATGCATTTGACCTGGGTTTCTTTTCCTTCTTCTACTTCTATTATTCATCAATTTACTCTTTGTATTGTGTATCTAGATTTCCTGGGTGTTTTGTACCTGGAGGTTTTTTCTTTTTTCTTTTTTTTCGTATTTAACTTTTCTTCGCTGAGGCATCTATTTCTTCTAGTTTACCTTTAATGAGTGAGATTCTCTTTCTGATCTCTTGTTTTCTGTTGGTGAGGCTTGCCTCTCAGGTTCCTGTTCAAGTTCTTAAAGTTTTCATTTCCAGATTTCCCTCACTTTGGGTTTTCTGCTATGATTTTATTTTCACTTTCATGTCTTGAATAGTTTTAATTTATTCGATTGCTTTATTGTTTTTCATTTCTTCTACTGTTTGATTTGTTTCCATAGATTTCTTTAAGGGATTTATTCATTTCCTTTGAAGGACCTCTCTCATATTCCTAAAGGATATTTTGAGGTCCTTGTCTTGTGTTACAGTTGTATTGCATTTTTCATGGCCTGCTATGGTGGGGTTGCTAGGCTCCACTAGAGACAATTTGTCCAGGCTGTTATTGATTGTGTTTATTACCCTGATATCTAGGGATTTGTGTTTCAGATGATTATAATTATATGTACTATTATCTGGTTTTATTATCCGTTGGGTGAGTGTTATGCTCTTTGGTTTCTGTTGCACATTCTGGTCTATAGCAGGGTGTGATAGCTGTGTACTGTCTAGTAAGGAATCTTCTCTGATCTCACCAGATACGTACAGTAGGTTTTCTGTGTATAATGTATTTTTAGGTGTTGATAGCTGACAATTAGGAATGGGAATGCTTTAGAAGGGCATGTAACCTGATGGATCCATGGGAAGGATGTTCCACCAGGATCTGTTTAGTCTGCTAGGAATGCAGATAAAGAGTGAGGACAGGCCATAGAAGATAGTCTGCTATAAAACTGGGGATGAGACTAGGAGATTGGATTTGGAGGAAATGGGGGTGAGGTTAAGATCTGCAGCTGCTCTACCTGATTCCCTGGCTGGCAGGAAAACTGCCTTTTCTAAAAGTTAAAAAAATTGTTCACACATCTGAAATTAATGACTGTCTTCCTTAAGGTCCTGTTGTGAGATGGGTGGCATTTTAAAATAATGGCATAAATTGTGTAAAAAAGAAAAACCAACTATGAAGAGCTTTGAATTCCAATTAACTGTCAGTGATTGCTTTGGCTGTGGGTCAAATGCACAGATGCATTCAGAGATCAGTGATTTTGGAGAGGAGTAAAGGAGACCATAGTAGAGTCTTGAGTTACTCCTCAATAGCCTTGAAGGGCATCCATTTAACTTCAGGCATGTTGGAAATTTACTTAAGCAACACACCTCATTTCTCAGAGCTATAGATATGAAGAGTTTATAATCATTTACATGCCTGTATTGGACTATTGCCTGAATTTTCCAGCCTTTAGCTTCTTATTTTTATCCTCTCTAATTATATTTATATGACAAACTGAAAAATAAAATATTCCAAAGAGTTTAAACTTTTGGGAAGAGCAAAGGATGCTGACATTAGCCAAATTCTTATGCATCAGCTGTACAATGCAACTAAATATTTTATCTTCTATTAACTGAAGTACATTATGTAGCATCTGATAAATAAAGTCTTGATATTCATTCATCTTGAGTTTATAAAAATCCTATATAATCATTTTGATACTGTGCATAAGAAAAATGAACTTTGAACCAGTTATCTTAGCAAAACTCTGAATGAATAATTGGTATAGAAGCTATAATGAAGAAAATGCAGCTTTTTCAATCTATTTTTTCTCTCTCTCTCTCTGTTTCTCTCTCTCTGTGTATGTGTTTGTGTGTGCGTGCGTGCGTGCGTGTGTGCTTGGCAGATTCTTACTATGAGTGCAGGCTGACTTAAAATTCATGATCCTCGTGCCTCAGTGTTGTAATTGTTGAGTTTCTTGTAGGCACAATCATGCCACTGTTTGATCAGTGTTCTTTAATAAATAAATGTAGCATTAGTAGAAAAATAAAGAATAATCATGTTTTCCTTGTGCTTTGTGTTTCAATGGAACTGTGCTCTTGCTTTCCTTCAGCCTTCCCATTTCATCCTCTGTCTGTAGCACTGGGTAAGTTTCAATGTATCTCAGTTTCCCTTCTCCATTTCTGAAAGCTGGTCTCCTGACTGAAAGGATATGCTCTGACTGATTCTCTTCAAGGCACCATGGTCAATGCTAAATTTTGTCATGCTATCTAAACCCAAAAGCCATTTAGTCCAGTCTAGCCACTGGTGGCAGAGCTGACATTTTGATTATCATTTGCTGACTCCCATGGTCCTTCAGTGAGTACTGGCCTTTAGAGTTGTTGGAGAGAAAGACAGAGATTTATTAGCTCTCTAAATACCAACATAGTACCAAGAGATAAATGCTACTTCAGAGTTATTGAACGGAGCATCAAAATGTTACAGAACCTAATTCAAGTAGTCACCTCCTTGCCATCAGATTAGAGGCAGGCTGTACAAAAGAGGTCAAGGTCTACTTCAGGTCAGGATGGAGAGAAGAATAATGGTTTTCCAGGAAAACCTATGAAGATTAAATTTTAGGTTGATGAAATGTACAAGATATATTCAATCACTTACACATCATTTTAATTTTTTAAAAAATATGTATTATTTATTTAGTTGTATAGGCATTTATCTGTATGTATGTCTGCAACAACTGTGTACCTTGGTATCGCAGAGGTCAGAAGAGAACATGGGGCTCCAGAAACCAGAGTAACACATCCGTGTGAACTACCATGTGGTTGTGGGTATTGAACATTGGTCCATTGGAAGAACAGCCAGTGTTCTTAACTGCTGAGTCATATCTCCGCTTTCTCATTTATACTTCATAAAACCCCTACTTGATAATTCTTATTTTATATTTAGGAAACTGTGATTTATATCAGTGTATTTTCCCAAAACCTAGCATGTTCAGGGAACATGAACTTCACTTTAAGTAACATTTTAGTTGGCTGGCAACAGACTCAATGAAGTTATCTCTTGTAGATAACTGATGTATTTTAAGAGGATAAAAGAGGAAATGTACAGACCCTAGCTGGGGAAGCTGGAAAATCAGCCTTTTGGAGCATCAGATTATATTATAAGCTGTCTGTAATGACTCAGTAAGTGAAAATGTCTGCTGCTCAAACCTAACAACCTGAGTTTTATTCTTAGGTTCCATTGTATAAGGAGAGAGCTGACTCCAGGGTATTGTCCTCTGTGGTGTTTTGAATAAGAATATCCCCGAGTTGGCAGACTGTTGGGAAGAATTAGGATCCATGGTCTTTTTGGACAAGGTGTGTTGCTTAGGGTGGGCTTTGAGGTTTCAAAAGGCCCCATCATGCCAAGTTTGTCTCTTACTATCTTTGCCTGCTGCCTGTGGATCAGAATGTAAAGATCTCAGCCGCTACTCCTGCACCATGCCTGCTTGCATGCTCCTGCACCATAGCTGCTTGCATTCTGCCGCATTCCCAACCCTGTTGATAATCAACTAATATTCTCAAATTGTAATCAAGCCCTCAAATAAATACTTCCTTTTGTAAGTGTTGCCTTGGTCATAGTGTCTTTTAATAGCAACACAAACCCTAAGATATTTTCTGACCTCTATATACACCCAACATTCTCTTTGTCTCTTTCTCTTTCTCTCTCAAATTTACATGTCACAACATGAATTGCTCTCTGACCAGCAATTGGATTAATAAATTTGTGGGAGAGCAATTTTAGCATTTTGTCATCAGGAAACATGGACAGTAATTAGAGTAGCTTTTTTTCTTTGTAAAGTAAGAAACTAGATAATATATAAATGCATAGATAGTACACTAAAGAATAAAATAATTTATAAATTAGTATTGTGTGATAGAAACCCCTCATATAGTTTGAGACTCAAACTACAGACATCTTGTCAGTCTTCTAAAATTATTTCAGAAGAATATATAGCTTAATGAGTAATATGAAAATTGTCAAATACATATATAAAATATATGCATATATATTCTGGTGCTAACTACTTGATTAAAAATAGAATGAAAAGAGATAAAATGTAAAGCAAGATAATGCCTCATTATTAAAGATGAAATTATGTAACAAAACTACCTATTTGGAAAAAATTAATTGTGTTTTCAAAATATTTTAATTAAAATATAATCACATCTTTCCCCATTTCCTTTATCCTTATAGTCCCTCCCTTTAACACTTTATATGTCCCACACTTATTCCTTCTCATCCCAAGGGCCTCTTTTTCTTTGATTATTATTGCTATACATATATAAGCACAAATATATCAATTACATCACATTGAGCTCTTTTTGTTCCTTATGTGTGATTTCAGGGCTGAAGACTTTGTATTGGATAATCAACTAGGGAGCTCATCTCTGGAAAAGGCTAATTTTCTACTTTCTCAGTAGCTATTTTTCTAGAACGACTCTGTGGTTCTTACCTTACACGTTAGCATATCTAATATTTATAGCAGATTTATATATATTAAATAAATGTATATTATTGTTGGGCCAATATTATTTCAAGGCCTGAACCTCAAGGCCTGTAGGACAGAAAGAAACCTGACTCAAGTTTGAAGGATAGTCTCAAAGCTACCGAGTGAGGATGAGAGAGCAAAATCTAGGTAGATGCCCCTCCAGCCAGAGGGAGGGCTTGGCTGTCTCACATTGGCTGGAGGTACCCTCACATCACATGATGTCACTTAACCTATATAAGCGGGTGCTCACAGTAATAAACTGAGTTCCTGGTTTGACTTGACTCCCTATCACATCTGATTGTCCTGCACCGTGGGGTTGCAGAAAGGACAGATAATGTACTTACTTTTCCCTAAGGAATAAGGCTAAGGAGGCTTGGCAACTAGTGCCTGAACAAGGACATGACTGGTTCCAGGGCTAAGCAGTCAGTCAAGATGGGTGGAACCCCACGATGGGTAATGTAACTTCATATAAAAATTACTCAATGCTTAAGGTGCTGAGATATATGATACTTTCTTGATGCCTGCAAGTATCAGATAACAATGCAATCCAGGCATTGGAGGATATAATTACCCTGGCTCCCTGGGTACCCACCAGGAATCTTTTCTCATGGAAAACATGGGAGACTCTGGCCAGAGAAAAGAATAAAAAGTGTATCTTTGGTATACCTGCACCATTGGAATTCTCTCTAACTATTATGCTCCTTAAGGCCTGTTTTCACCCCACTGCTCTGCCTCCCCCATTGGTTGGTAGGGAAAAGGCCAGAGACCTGGAGAGGTCTAAAAAATCTGAAAGTAACCAACTGGCTAGAAGGGTGGGGGGGAGAAGGAGAAAGGCAAGGAACAGGAAAGGCCAAAGATTGGGAGAGGTCTGAAGAATCCAAAAGTAATCAATTTGTCTGAGTCTGGAACCAGCTCGGACTATCAATTATTTTACAGACCAGCAGGGAAGCATGGGAATAAAGACATAACTCACATCATTTTATCAGAAAGGAGGTTTTAGTGATCCCTCATAAAGTCCTGAGTTCACATCCTGAAGAATTCACCCGCGTTTATTCTCCAAACAGCCAAAAATAAATTGAGGGGGAATTGATTAGCATTCTGTTTACTAGGTAGCCAGGAGAATAACTTTGGACATGTCCACACCTTTCTATGCCCTTTCTGTCATGTCTTCCTATCTATACCTGCTATGTCACATAGATTGAATTAATATCTCTTTCCCAGGTGGCCTCCCAAATTGCAAAGAAGGAGCAGAACAGCATTAGCATATCCTGACCCTTTCTTTAGCATGGCGTCAGTGTAGAAGGCTAGGAGACCACTTCCTGTATGGCAGGTGGAAACTGGTCTGAAATTCTGGCCACCATGCAAAGTAGAAATATGGGCCTGTATAATATGGCCCTACACCAACTAACCCAAAGAATGGGAGAAAAGGATACAGACAAAGGGGAAGATCAAAAATTGGCAAAATTTATTGAAGAACAGTCCCAATGGAAAGAAATAAGGCAAGCAGGGACAAAGACAAAGAGGAAAGTGGATATTGTCTGTGACAAGGAGTGGCTGAGTCCTTATGCCCCCAGCCACCCTGGAGAGGGGAATGGGACAAATAAGGGGGCTCCATCCTTGCCAGGAGGAAGTGAATACACCAGTATCTGGGAGGAATGGCAAAGTTGGGACTCTCACACAGAGGAACATGGGGTAGAGCCTCCTGGGGATCCTAACCCTACTTATTCTGAGACATATAGTGCTAAGGTTTATGGACATGCTAAGGTTTATGGACATGCTAAGGTTTCCCGGTCATGTTGTTCCTGACCTTAAACAACCCCTAGCCTGGTATCTTTGAGACTCTAAGGACCTGAAAGAATTGAGGAAGGCAATGGTGGGGAAGCCCTAATTATCCTTGGGTCATGACACTCTGCTGTAAGGAGGCCACTAGTTCCCTGGCTGCTCAGCCCCCAAATAATCACACAGAAACTCTTATTTAAATCACTGCTTTGCCCATTAGCTCTAACTTCTTATTGGCTAACACTTTTTCTTCATTATCTTTATTATTATTAAAAAATTTCCGCTGCCTCCCCTCCTCCCATTTTCCTCCCCCTTCTCCTCCCCCCATTTCCCATCCCCCCTTTCTAGTCCAAAGAGCAGTCAGGGTTCCCCGTCCTGTGGGAAGTCCAAGGTCCTCCCCCCTCCA
>LOEQ01002992.1:107645-118161 GCA_001685075.1 Bramus lutescens | reverse complement strand
GAGAGCTGACTGAGAAGCCAAGGACAATGGAACTGGGTTTTGATTCTACTGCATGTACTGGCAATGTGGGAGCCTAGTCTGTTTGGATGCTCACCTTCCTATTGGCCAACTCTTACATTATAATTTGACCCATCTTCATTAATCTGTGCATCACCATGGAGTTGTGGCCTACAACAAAAGTTTTACCACATCTGTCTCCGGCAGAGGCTCCATGTTTTCTGTCTGACTCTGCCTTCTTCCTCCCAGGATTCAGTTTAGTTTTCTCCATCTAGATAAGTTCTTCCCTACTACAGGTCCATTCATTACTTTATTCAGTAATGGTAATCACAGCATATAGATGGGAATCCCACACCACCTCCCCTTTCTGTTTAAATAAAAAAGAAGTTTTTAACAAAACAGTTATCAAGGAAGAATTGTAATTATAATATTTATAACTACTTTATCTTTTATATTACTTAACAAAAACTATATCTACTTTCTATCTATTTTTCAATTCCATCAAACACTCCAGAAGGATATAATGTAACCTAAGTAAGCAGGAAGTGCATTATAAGCAACTTCCAAAACTCTAGACTTGACAGAGACATCTTATTGCCCGAATAGTCACCCAAAGTTATTCTGTAACATTGTGGCATCCATCTTCAGCCTATAAGCTCATAATATCCAGCAGCCTTTTCCATAAGGCAGACATTTCAAAGACAGTTCTACCTATATTGACAGTTTGTCAGTCACTTTCTTCTGTGTCCTGCAAAATGTCTGGCAGACTCTTTCATGAAGAAGGAACCCTAAAGAATGGTCTCACCTTTAGGCAAGTTTAGCAGTTATCTCTCTGTGGGTCCTGCATGTACAGTTTTTACAGCAAACCATGAAGCAGTCCAAGAAAGAGCAGTTTCTTGCCCAAATGGTTAATCAACTCCATAAGGAGACTCTTTGATAACCATAATCCCCTTGAAGTAGATTGGTCCTACCAGGAGTATATATGTCTCACTGTCATGAAAAGTCCTAAGTTCTTAAAACATTTAAATGCCATATTCTGAAGGTCTCTGAAAGATTCAATGAATGTTTATCTATCTGAAATGCATATCTGTCCATCTAGAAAATCTAACTAACATGACTAAAAGCTTGACTATTATAGATGTATATCTATTGACCTATATTTCTTAATTTTATACATTATATTTTCAAATGAGATACAGGCACAATACTTTAAGAGCATAAATATACATATAACAGAATTGACCTTAAATTTGTATGAATAAGCCAATATCCATACCAATGCGAAATATCTATCTCTATAACATATCCCCCTTTAAATATAAACAACCATTTGTGAACAATATTTCAGTATATATGAATACTTTTGAGTACTTCCTGCTGATTGGGGATGCTATTAATCAGGTCCTCAGGGTGTATCCTGTGTGCTAGGTTCATCTCAATAAGCAATTGGGCAAGGTAATTTTTGGGGGTGTTCACAGTGACCTTTCAGGGGGTCTTGGTGAATCAAACCATATTTGTCTTGAAACAATCCACAGGTTCTCATCCTCTGTGGAAACAAAAGAAGAACCTCTTTTCTAAAGCAACTTATCCTTAAAGTCATATTTTAAAGTCAAGATACCTTTACATTGGTTTAGCTTAGCAGCCTGTACAATGAAATGTCTTTCCGTACGTAGCTCATTCACAGTCAAAAAATTCAAAGAAAACTCAATAGTATATATAATCCAGATTCCCTGTGTATACTCCATTTTAAGTGGATTTTTTTGCTCTATTATTTTTTAATATTTATTTTATTATATTTACTCCTTTAACCTATGGCTGTCCATACTCTGTCTCTTTAAAACTTTGTTTCATTTTAAAAAATACACTAGTTACTTCATTTTACAACTCTTTATACTCTTTTACTTCTCTGTTCCATGCATGCATACATCTTTAAGCACACTGTGTCTTGTCTAGAGTTCTTTTATGAATGAATCTGTCTTTTCATGTACCTGACATTCTTTTCTGATCAGGACTGCTTCTTAAAATGCTAAGTGCTTCTTAGGAATCTAAACTGTGGCATTTCTAGGGTATAAATGGCACTCCACACAGTCCAACATGGTGGAAGTCAGTTCACTGCCTCTCCAAGCCTTGCAACCTGTATCAGTTCCAAGTATGCAGTGGGTCTCTATCAAGCCATTAAGCAGTTTGTAGCATGCTCCTTACAAACCTTATTTAAATGCTTGGCATCCTTAAAAAGCCAGAGGCGGCTCTGGCAGCATGGCCCAGAAAGCCAGCATTTCAAACTGTGTAGCTTTTTTTACTGCTACCACTGAATCAGTAAAACCTCTCTTAAAGGAGCTGTGGTACACCCCAGCAAACAGGAAAAAGCAGTGTTAAACTCTGTATTTTTGTGTCTAGAATTACTTTTCAAGCTCTGTCAAAATTTAAGTGGATTTTAGTTGGCCACATGCATGACAATTTGTTGTAAGGAGGATGCTAGTTAGTTTCCTGGATGCTTAGCCCCAAAATAATCACACAGAAACTATATTATTTAAAACACTGTTTGGTCCATTAGCTATAACTTCTTATTGGCTAACTCTTATATCTTAATTTAACCCATGTCCATTAATCTATGCAGCGCCATGAAGTCATGGCATACCATCAAAGTTTCAGCACATCTGTCTCTGGCAGCAGGTCCATGGCTTCTCTCTGACTCTGCCTTCTTCCTCCCAGCATTCAGTTTAGTTTTCCCTGCCTAGCTAAATTCTTCCATGATATAGGTCCAAAGCAGTTTCTTTATTTTTTATTGTAATGACAGCATACAGAGGTAAATACCACGTTAACCTTTCTTCATGAGGTAGCCTACAATCCTCGTGTCCCCAAGAACTGGTATGATCTGGCTAAGGTGCCTCTAGGTGGATCCCAATATGTTAAATGGACTGCCTTATTTAAGGAGGCCTGTTGCACTAGGGCAGAGTTCAATAGAATAGCTGACCCCCAATTCTTAACACTGATCTGATGCTACCTGGTACAGGGGAAGGCTTTTCCATGAGGGTCCAAAAAGCTGTGATTGTGGCTCCATATCTGGACCAAGTTAGACAAGCAGGCCTGGAGGCCTGAGCCAAGATAGAGGAGGGATCCACTGAATCATCTATAGCTGGCATGGTGCAAAAACCAGGGAAGCTGCTTCTGGACTTTATTGTCTGTGTGCAGACCAGCCTTGAGAAGAATTGCCCCCTGGTGGGCTTAGAGACTAATTTACTAAACTTCTAGTCTGGAAAGGTATGAACCAAGATACTTAGGTGGCTTGTGCAGGCCTTGGGGAAGGGTCCATGAGTTAATGGGTTCTGGCAACTCAGAATGTTGGGACCCGGTCATTTATGGTGACCAGACTCTTATGGTGGCCCTTCAGGACCAGACCCAAACTCTAGCCTCTTCTATTACTCAAGCACTGGTAGCTGTACAGCAAAATCAAACACCTGGGAAATGTTTTGTGTGCAGCCTACTGAGGCATTATAAGAGGGATAGCCCACAGAAGGGCAATAAAACCCAGGTGAGGAAGGGACCCCCTTTTTCTCCCTGCCCTAGCTGCCACAAGGGGTACTATTGGGGCTCAGAATGCCACTCCAAATTTGATATAAATGGGAAACCCATTGCAAATCAACCTTTAAACTAGGTAGGGGGCACCTAGCAACCCCGTTAACCAAAGGAAGAAAAAATGCACCTTCAGTTAGCTGGACCATTCCAATGGGAGAAGGGTTCTGACCCAAAAATGACTATGATATTAGGGGGACAAAGATTCCAATTCCTGATAGTTATGGGAATTGACAGGATGGTCCTCAGAAAGGAAGAGGTCCTAACCAGCTTGGATCTCATAACTGGGCTGCCTATCATTGGGGTTGGGGGAAGGTCTATGTCCCAAGAAATGGCCAGTCCCATAAATTGGGTGGGGTCATATAGAGACAAAGGGAAGTTCAGGTCTCTGATTTACCTGGGGTTGTCTCCAAACCTCCTGGGACAAGATTTATTAAGACAAATGGATGTTGTTATTACACCAACCACCCAAGCTTTTATGATAATAAAACTGAGCAAGGTGTCATCAGCCATAGACCAACACCTGGATTGACCCCCAGAAGTATACATCATTGCACTGAGGGTCCCCCCATTAGGTGGGCACCCTGTAAGCTGGAATGGGTGGAACAGTGGCCATTACCTGAACTTAAACTTAAGATGCTCAACAAAATTACGAGAAATCTGGTTAAAGGATGGATATGGTCCTTGATGAATCCTGGTAATAGCCCTGTGTTTGTGATATGTAAGCCTAATAGGACATGGAGAATGTTACAGAACCTTCAAGCAATCACTGTCCATATGGAGCTAGTTAGTAGGGGCCCCTTTAAGGGGCTTACCTTGGGTCCCAGCAATCCCCTCCCAGTTTCACCTAACTGTAATCAGTCTAAAGGACTGCTTCTTCTCAGTTCCTCTTCATGAGGAGGATTGCGAAAAGTTTGCCTTTTCCATTCCCTCGACCTGATGAGAGATATGAATAGGCTGTTCTCCCGCAGGGGATGACCAATATTCTGGCCTTTTGCCAACAATATTTGTACAGTATCTTCTCTCCTTATTGTGATAAAGATAATACCCTCCTATATGTATATGAGGATGATCTAATCATTGGGCATTTGAAAGAATTAGGGCTAGCTCCCTGGGTGACCACTATGGTTGATATCCTCCAACAACATGGATTTGAAATAGCCACAAACAAAACAGAAAAGGTATCCCCATACAATATTGGAATCTGAAATAACACTTACTCAAGCCGAAGTGAAAATGGACTCCAATTAATCCTGCCTGAGCCTCTTACATGATCGGAGTTACAAAAGATACTGGGGGAAATGAACTTAGTAAGGCCCTGGTTGCCTGTAAAGATTGGGAGACTAGACTAGATGTGTTATTTGATCTTCTAAAAGGGGAGCAACCTTATGAGATCATTGTTTTATCCCCTGAGGGTTGTCTGGCACTTACTGAATTTATCAGTGAGCTCCATCAGGCTTCTTTGGTGAGATAGAATCCTAACATTTCCAGTCCAATGCTGAATATTACTTGGAAAAAGACCATGCTGGCTGCCATTGTTCAGCAGCCACAACCACTAGAATGGGTACATACCACCCTGGGGGCACTTTCAGAGTGTACTCTCTAGTTGATCAACTAGCTAATATGATCATAAAATGCAGAGACACATTCCTCTGACACTATGGGAAAAATCCCTCTAAATTAATAATTCCATTCAAAATTAAGGATTTAGAATGGGCAGCTAGACATTGTTCTCAATTGAGCCTAGCCATGGGAGGATTTCTAGGGATCCTGAACATGCACTTTGGAGTCCTGGTTAGTGAAGCTATATCAAGAACTACACTGGAGAGTACCGTAGTCTTTCTTGTAGGCCCCTGCCATAAGCATTCATTGTTTGAACAGATGATGGGAATAATGGGACTGCCTTTGTAGTTTTCTCTGCAGGGTGGACCAAGACAAAGATTACCAAAATTGTCTCTTGTGGGGATCTGCTCATTATAAGGAAATGATGGTCATATATACAGCCCTACAAGAGGTCCCAGAGCCCTGCATCATCTATTTACACAGCTCTTATGTGGTGAACCTACTGCCTCACTTACCCTATGCCTATATCAGATTGAATGCTAATCCTAGTTATGCCTTGATGATACAATTCGAATCGTCCTTAGAAGGTAGAAAAAACCCATAAATATTCAGCATCTCAGAGGACACCAAAACTTCCCTGACCTCATTTACCAAGAGAATGCTGCTGTAGATGTTGCAGCTTCAGGGTCCTGACTGATAGAGGCCTCAACTCTGCCCATACACAATGCTACCCAGATGCCTTAACTCATGTCAGCTGGAGAGGACTCAAATACCTATACCCACAGATCCCTGCAACAGAATTAAAGAGAATTGTTTATACATGTAAGACTTGACAAAAGTTTCTATGCACCCCCCTTTACAAGGGCTGGGAGTGAACCCAAGAAGGTTAGGACCAATATCATCTGGCAAACAGATGTAACACATTACCCTCTATTTTGCAAATTAAAATATATGTTTGTGACCATACACATGTATTCTAAGGTATGCTGGGCTACCAGCCACTTGGGAAAAGGCAACCCATGCCAAAAGCCACTTCTTACAATGTTTTGCTATGTTGGGACTACCACAACAGGTCAAGACTGACAACAGCCCCTGTTTTATAAGTAAAACATTAAAAGAATTCTTTCAGAGATAGAATATATCCTATACCACCAGGATCCCATACAACCCTCAGGGTCAATCGATTGTTGGAAGGTAATCAAAGAGGTCTTTATAAAACAAAAAGGGGGGACTGTTAATAACTTTCAAAGATTGTTAGGAGATATTTCCAGTCCAGAACCAACTGTTGGAATAACACCTGATCTGATAATTCATTTAAACAAAACCATAGATGGAGACAAAGACTTAAGTTAGTGTGAACTTATTCACATTAATAATAATATTGTGCTGCTGCTTCTGCCTCCTAAGTGCTGGGATTAAAGATGTGTGCCACCACACCCAACTACTCTCTTTATTTCTTTTTTATTTTAAGGACTTTAACCTTTTTCTTTACTCTTCCACATATATTTTTAAGCACACTGTAACCGTTTAGAGTTCTTTTATTTTTCATCTGAATCTATCTTTACTGTATATCTCTCTTTTTCAGACCATGAGTGTTTAATTTGCTAAGTCATATGGCTAGGATTAAAGCTGTAGCTTTGATGGCTCGATTCAGCCCATTCTTTAGCTTTTTTTCTGAGAGTCTAGCCTCATGGCAGAGGTATTGGCTGGGGCCATGTTCATTGCTACAACTCTATGACATTTCAAGGTCCCTGCCACCACCAAAAAGTATGCAGTCAGCTTCTAATCAATACAATTTAGGTGTTTTGTGGCTTTTCATCAATAGGGTGTTTCATGGCAGAACCTCTTGATACGGCTGCAAGTTTTTGCAGCTAAAGCTGAATCAGGAAGCCTCTCTTAAATGAGAACACTTGCCTCTACTAAGCAGAGCAAACCTGAGAAAGTGCTTCTTTCTCCAGACAGAAAGTCTAGATTATGTATATTATTGTGTTATCTTAAATCTTTTGACTGTGAATGAGCTAAGTACAGAGAAACATTTCATTGTATAGACTGCTAAGCTAAACCAGCATGTATATTATAAAGGTATCATAACTTCCAAATTTGGGTCTAAGGATATGTTGCTTTGTAAAAGTGGTTCTTCTCTAGTTTCCACCACAGAGGATGAAAGCCTGTGTATTGCTTCCAGACAGACTGGTGTGGTTTGATGGAACAAGTCCCCCTGAAAGGTCACCTCCAGCACCCCTCTAAAATTGCTTTACCCAATAAATAGCATAAAGAAGTTGAGAGAAAAACTATGACCATATTACCAAATATTGTTTGTAAACGTTTCTTTACATTTAAAGAGGGGGATGATTTAGATTTGAATAATTTGCATTGGTATTGATCTTGGTTTATTGATACAAATTAAATGTCAATTTTGTTATATGTATATGTATATTTCTGCTCTTGATTAAGGTATTATGGTTGTGCAGTTCATTTAAAAATGTAATGAATAATTAAGAAATATAGGTAAATAGAGAGTCATCGATAATAGTCAAGATTGTAGTCATGTTAGTTAGGTTTTCTAGATACATAGAGATATATTTCAGTTAGTTATGTATTCTTCAAATCTTTCAGAGACCTTCAGAATATGGCATTTAAATGTTTTTTAAAAAGTTAGGACTCTTAATGACAGTGAGACACATCTGCTCCTGACAGCACCAATCTACTTTAAGAGGAAGATGGAGATTGACGAGGCTCCTTATGAAGTTTGTTAAATGAACTGGACATACATGATCTACAGATAAATTACTGCTGAACTTGCTTAAAGGTGAGACAATCCTTTTGGGTTCCTGCTTCATGAAAGAGTCTGTGAGAAATTCTGCAGAACTGCCAATATACGTGGAGCTGTCTTTGAAATTTCCTGCTTTATGGAAAAGTCTGCTGGATACTATGACTTGTAGGATTGAGATGGATGCCCCAATGGTACATAAGACCTTTGGGGACTGTCCAGGCAGTGAGAAGTCTCTGTCAATACTAGAATTTTGGAAGTTGATTACAATGCACTTCCTGTTTGCTTAGGTAATATTACATATTTCTGGACTCTTTGATGGAGTTGAAGACTAGATAGTTATGGTTATAGTTTTCCTAGTTATGGTAAAAGATAGTAGATATAAATATTATAACTGTAATTTTTGCTTGATAACTGCTTTATTATATGTACTTTTACTATGTTAAAGTTAAAGTCTTCCTTTTTTAAACAGAAAAGGGGAAATGGTATGGGAGGGCCTTCTATCTATGTGTTACTTTTATTTGTTAATGAATAAAGAAACTGCTTTGGCCTGTTGATTGGGCAGAACTTAAGTTGATAGGGCAGGGAAATCTGGACTGAATGCTGGGAGATGGGAGGTGGAAAGAGATACAACATGGATCCACCAGACATAGATAAACTTTGCTGGTAGGCCACAAACTTGTGGTGATATACAGATTAATAGAAATGGGTTAAATTAATATGTAAGAGTTAGTTAATAAGAAGCTAGAGCTACTGGGCTAAGCAGTGATTTAATTAATACAGTTTCTTTGTGATTATTCCAGGGCTGAGCAGCCGAAAACGACCAAGCAGCTTTCTCCTCCAACATCTGGTATTCTAGAAGATTGTTCTTTCCTCTGTGTTCAGACCCTTTTTGTCTTTCTGCATACTCAAATCTCCAATCTTTAAAGGGAGAGGAACCATATGGAATTAGGTTTACCTCAGCTACCTCACCTCAGTCATAAATGTAAATGTTTTGTATCCAAACACAGTTAACATTCTAAGGTTCCAGGGATTACCACTTCAGCATAAAGACTGGTGGGGGAAGATGGTTATAATTCAGCCAGTAAGTTTTCTCTGTATTGCCCCTTTTGCATGCATTTTTGATTCCAATATGCCTAAGATATGATGCTATAAAGATCTTCTGTATACACATATGCACTATCAGGGTTTTCTTCTGAAATCTGTGACTCTGCCTGATAAGACTCATAGAAGGTCCATAAGGATTAGAGCTACAGTTGTGCTTTGAGCCCTATTGTCCAGTAGTAGCTACATTACAGTGGACAGTGTCTGACTATTAAAAAATGTTTAAGCTTCCTTAACTTTTACTTGCACAAGTTTATTTACAGAGAGAGACTAAGTCATATGGAAACAAATCATCCACAATGAGTACTTATACAGCTATATTTTACAGGATTGATTTTTAACTTTTAAAATGAAATGTCATAATCTATTATCATTATTATTTATGCAATAAGTTGATTTCAAGCTCTAAAGAGTATGTACATGATTTTTTCTTTAAGCAATATATATGATTGTTATTTAGGTATGAGTATTTTATACTCATACGATGTATTGATTTATTCATATTTCAATTAAGATATTCAAATATACTTAAGTCTGACAGTGTAGATCAGCAATCCAGGTCCTTAAGGGGCTGAGTAAGGAGGGCCTGAATTTCAAAGTTAGTTCCAGCAATCTTGTCAGACTGTATGTCAGAACAAAAATCTGGAAACAATTAATAAAATATTTAAAAAATAACAATCAGAACAATGAGCAGATTTCCAGTGTATGTATAGAACATCAAGCCAGTAATCCTAACTCCCAGGAAGCATTAAGTAAACAAATTATGGATTAAGGTAGTCTATGTACATAGAAAGTCCCCAATAAGTGTTTCATAATATCACTGCAGTCTTTTGCAAAATTCTCCCCGCTAGTATTGTGAAAAACAAACTAGAGCAGAATGAGTCTACACACACTGAAGTAAGTTAATAGGGCCATGTAGTCATCCACAGGATGTAAGTAAGTAGGGATTTCATGCACATATTTTAAACTGTTTTACATAAATCAGAATCATCATAGTTTCAAGTGTTAACATTTTAACTATTATGCTGACCAGAAAAAATGGATTTCTTATTAAACTTGCATTAAAATGGAAATCTATGTCAGCATTCATTAAAGAGGCAAAAGAAAAAACAATTTGCAAGATTACAATGATGAAAATAGGAACAGAGGCTGCAAGAGTAGAAGTTGATTGACTATAGTATTACCAAGCATGACATGCATTTTACCTCAATTATTCATTCCATTTCTTAACTAAAACCTAACATCTCCAGGAGCCAATGCAATCATAATTCTAAAGCTGGTGCTTTAATAAAGTCCTAGTCAGTCTTGAATTTCCCTTATATAATAAACATTCTTCTGAGAATTGAATATCCTAGTGACAGTCTAACATACTTAACTTGGAAACATGGAAACTACAGTGCTTAAGAAAAAGATAAGGGGGGCTAGAGATGGCTCAGATGTTAAGAGCATTGCCTTTCTTCCAAAGGTCCTGAGTTCAATTCCCAGCAACCACATGGTGGCTCACAACCA
>LOEQ01002992.1:97214-107590 GCA_001685075.1 Bramus lutescens | reverse complement strand
ACATAATAAATAAATAAATAAATAAATAAATAAATAAATAAATAAATATTAAAACAAGCAAAAGAGAAGGGTCAAGGTCATAGCACATAATGCACATGCAACACATTAGACACAGCATGTTTGTTTGTTTTTGTGTGTGTATGTATGCTTGTCTCCTCACATATAAGGAGTGTAGTGGTCAGAGAACTTCCTGGTGGGAGTTGACTCTCAATATATATATTGGGTTTTTAATTTGAAACTTGGCCATTTACATTGGGGATAAGTAGCCTTCTACTCTCACCCTTATGCCAAACAACTCATACTTAGAATGTCAGTGAAAATACTGAATCTCCACAGCAGTTAGGGAGAATGAATATATTTATAGTATTGACTGTTCTAATCCATAAACACAGATATGTTTTAAATAGTATCATTTGATTTATTTCATTGCTGAATCATATTTCCCTAGCCAAAAGAACTTATTTTGTTATATATTAACATACTAGCATTTTCTGAATCTTGGTGTTATTTTAAGTGCCAATTTACCTTGTATGGTAAGCTCACAAGAATCACAGTAGTACATTGTAATTATTTTGGTAAATAGTCAGTCTTTCAACTAAGCATGCATAGAATTCATTTTTTTAATGTTTCATCAACTTGCATACTGCCAAGTACTTGAATTTACATGGTTCATAGCAAATCTTGTCTTTCTTTAAATTATAAGAAAAAAGTAATCACTTTATAACAGCATGTGACAAATAATATGTTTATCTTTAATTTTTTCTGAAACTCTGTTTTAGTTGAAGTTTTTTTTTCTTTTATCTTCCATTGTTAGTGTGCTTCAAATATCTTCATGCAATCATATTTCACTGTTTTATATAAAAATGGCCCCCACACGATCAAGTATTTGAATAATTAGTTCCCATTTGGTGGAACTGCTTGAAAAGGGTTAGAAGGTGTGTCCTGTTGAAAGAACTATGTCACTGAAAACTAACTCTGAGTTTTCAAAAGTCTGTGAAAGCCTGTATTAGCACTCTGCCTCTTAATTGTGTTTCAATATATGAACTCTAAATTAGTGCTTCAGGCCATAACTCCCTGTCTTTTGCCATGCTGGTCATGGACAGTCACTTACATTATTTTTAATAGAATGCTGATTGGCCACTATCCAAGCAGTTAGTGTAGGTGGGGCAATGGCAACCAGGCAGGAAGTAGAGTCATGGCAACGAGAATTATGGAAAGAGCAAAGTTTCAGTCTGCAGTCACCACCCAGATACAGAGAAAGCCAATCACAGAATGAGCAAGATGTGACTGCCTTGTTGAAAAAAGTACCAAGCCACGTGGCTAACACAGACAAGAATTATGGGCTAATATAAGTTATAAGACTTAAAAAGAACCCTGAGCTACTAAGCCAATCAGTTTATGATTAATGTGAACCTCTGTATGCTTATTTGGGACTAAACAGCTGTGGGACCTGGTGGGACATAAACCTCAGTCAGCTCACAGAAAACCTCTGAAATCATTAGGGTCAAATAAATGTTTTACAAGTCACCTTGGCCATGGTGCTTTATCACAGCAATAAAAAGTAACCAAGATAGATAGTGAGTTTGAAGTACTTTTTCCTCTGAACGTGTACTGATAATGCATCTTTTCAAGACATACTAATAGAGAAACAAATTCGCATCATGCATAAACTTCAGATTTATCAGATATGTTATAATCAATGATAATTTGTCATGTAATTATTTGTTAAGAATTCCTATGTTTATTTTTATTCTAGATATATTGATCAATAATTTTCTTATAATAAACTGATTTTGATTTTTATAAAATGAATTGAGAACTAATTTATATAATTTTATTTATGAAAGTCAAAATCATTTATAAAATGAGCTGAGAACTATTTTTTTCTAGTTTCAGCAACAATTCATTTAAATTTAGTGTTTATCACTGATTACATAATAGACTTGGTTTATTAACTTAATGCCAAATTTTCCTTAGTTGAAAAGGCATTTCATACAAATTCCACTTTTATGAAAATGAACATGAGTGTTTCAAATATCAATGTCATGTTTTATAGGTTTTCATGGAGACATTCAAAATATTTACTGATTTATTTAATTTATCAGGTTCATGGAGATAAACTTTTCCTTGTTTTATTACTGTGGATTTCATGACTGTGGATTGTGCAATAATCTGTTGTGATAATCATTTCTTTCTTTTACTAGTATATCCTTTTTGTCCAGTCTCTCTCATTCTTTCTCTCTCTCTTTCCTTTTTTCCTTCCTTACATATTTCTGTCTTCCTTTTGCTCTTCCTTCTTTTCTTCTTCTTCAGGAGATTGATTTTTTTTGGATCATGAGATCACAAAAATCAACATGGAGACTTATTAATTTTGAAATCTTGGCTTCAGCTTGGAATTTGCCTTAACTAGTTTTTATAGCTAAATTAACCATTATCTTTTAATCTATGATTCTTTATATGGCTCAGTTACCTTTAATCTGTACTCCCCATTTTTCTTCCTCTGTGCCTGACTAGCAACTCCACCTCTCTTCTTCTCAAAGTTCTCTCTGTGCAGAAGTCCCTGCTTTACCTCCTGTCTAGCTTTTGGTCATTTAATGTTTGATTAAACCAATCACAGTGACATATATTTACAAACTATAATCAAATATTTGTTACATTTCCCCCCTTTGTCTAAATAAAATAAAGGTTTCAGTTCTAACACAGTAAAACTATATATAATAAGAACAATTATCTGATAAGGATTATATTTAATGTTAAGTCCATTTGAATTTGGGCAAATTCAGAAAAAAAATATTACATTTATTTCTTATCTTTGAGTACAAATTTTGCACCTAATTTACTTTCTCTCCTATCTTGTATTACCAACTCAAAATTATTTTTGGTACCTTTTTTAAGATAATCAGTTTAAACTTTTTTGTCTCTCAACCTTATACACATTACACTTCTTTATGAGTTTCTTTTTGCATTTGGTATCAAGGAAAATATAACTATAACTCTCTAGTCTTCAATCTCCATCAGAGGCCTGAGAAGGAATAATATTCCCGGAGTAAGCAAGAAGCGCAGCACAACCAACTTTCAAAACTATAGAAATGACAGAAACAGCTGGCTGCTTGGAGAGTCATCCAGGGTTACCCTGCAATGTTGTCTCTTCCATCATTGGCCTACAGGCCTTGAATATCTGACAGATTTTTCTGTTAAGTAGGAGTGTTGAAAGACTTATACATCTTGTCTTGACAAAGTTGGGAAGTTGAGTGTGTGTGTGTGTGTGTCCTGTTCATCCAGTTTGGACAGCATACTATCAGCAGTAGAGGCAAGGACAATTTCTTTTCCTAATAGTTAGCTATTACTACAAATAAATAAAGCTCCATAGAGAGGTTATAAGATGCCCCTCCTCCTTTTTTAAATAGATTGATGTTGACAGGAGCAAAAATATCTTACTATCATGAAAAACCCTATGTTATTAAAACATTTTAAATGCCATATTCTGTAGGTCTTTTAAGTGTTTGAAGAAGACCTATACATCGAAAATATATCTCTGTATTACTGAATACATACCTAATATGGCTATAAGTTTGATTGCTATTGATGACTAATTATTAACCTGTATTTCAGGCAATAAATAATCTCACATCAGAAAAACAAAACAAAGAAGGGAAACACACAGACACTACTAACACCACCAACCAAAAAGAACAGGAATTAGCAATCATTGGTCATTAATATCTCTTCATATCAATGGACTCAATTTGCCAATAAAAAGATCCAGGCTATCAGAATGGATATGAAAACAGGATAACCCATTATCAGCATTCAAGAAACACACTTCAACATTGAAGACAGGCATTACCACAGAGTAAAGAGTTGGGAAAAGATTTTTAAATCAAATGGACCTAAGAAGCCAAGCTGATGTATCTATCCTAATATCTAACAAAATAGACTCCAAACTAAAGTAATCAAAAGGCATGGAGAAAAATATTACATATTCATTGAAGGAAAAATACATTAAGGTGAAGTCTTAATTTTGAACATCTCTGCCCCCAAAACAAAAGTACCAACATTTTGATGGAAACATTACTAAACTTAAATCATACATCAATTCCCACTTCTTTAAAGTTGGAGACAGAACAGAGAAACAAGGGAACTAACAATGATTATAACTCAAATAGACTTAACAGACATATATATGTATGTGGGGGGGTGGGTGTGGGTAAAAAACAATTCACCCAAACACAAAAAATATACCTTCTTCTAAGCACACCATGGAACCTTCTCTAAAACTGACCACATTGTCAGATACAAAACAAATCTCAACAGATACAAAAGATTGGAAACAGAATTCTAACAGAAGAATCTCAAGTGGCCAAAATGCTCTTAAAGAATTGTTCAACATCTTTAGTTATCAGTGAAGTTAAAATCAAAACAATTCTGAGATACAATCTTACACCTGTTAGAATGGCTAAAATNACACACACACACACACACACACACACACACACACACACATATATATATGGGGGGGTGGGGGTGGGTATAAAACAATTCACCCAAACACAAAAAAATATACCTTCTTCTGAGCACCCCGTGGAACATTCTCTAAAACTGACCACATTGTCAGGTAAAAAACAAATCTCAACAGATACAAAAGATTGGAAACAGAATTCTAACAGAGGAATCTCAAGTGGTCAAAATGCTCTTAAAGAATTTTTCAACATCTATAGCTATCAGTGAAGTTAAAATCAAAACAATTCCGAGATACCATCTTACACCTGTTAGAATGGCTAAAATTAAAAAAAAAACACTAAGGGTAGCTTATGCTGGAGAGGATGAGGAACAAGGAGAACACCCCCTCCACTGCTGGTTGGAGTGCTAATTGTATAGCCACTTTGGAAATCAACATGAAAGTTTCTTAGAAAGTTGGGAATTAGTCTACCTCAAGACTTTGCTATACCACCCTTTGGCAAATACTCAAAGGATGCTAAATCAGTCTGCAAGGACACCTGCTCAATTATGTCTATAGCATCATTATTCATAATAGCCAGAATCTGGAAACAACCTAGATGCCCATCAACAGAAGAATGGATAAAGAAAATATGGTAATTTTCATGATGCAGAATTAATGAACTTTTCAAAACAAATGAAAATGAAATTTGCACCCAAATAGATGGAACTAGAAAAAAATCATTATGACTGAGGTTACCCACACTAAGAAGTAAAAACATGGTATGTACTCACTCATAAGTGATATTACCTATAAAGTTAATGATAACCACGCTACAATCCGCAACCCCTGAGAAGCTAGGTAATAAGGAAGGTCCAAAGAAGGCCAGGGACATATGGATTTCTCTGATAAGGGGGGAAAGAAGAGATCTCCTGGTTGAGGGTTGTGCTGTGAACGTGGGGGATTGGGTTGGGGAATAGAGGATGAAAGCAATGGAAGGGACATCTTGATGGGGGCATTTGGGGGTCAGGTAGAAACCTGGTAGCAAAGAAATTCCCATAAAACTACAAGGATCACCCCAGCTCATACTCCTAGCAATAATGTATAAGTCACCTGAACTAGCCCTGCCCTGTAATCAGATTGGTAACTGCCACAATTGTTATCAAAGAAGCTTTAGTCAGTGACTGTTAGAGATGCAGAGATTCAGTCATGCAAGGGGCTGACCCAGGGAATTCTTTTGAAGAGAGTAAGTAACATCTATATGAGCCAGGGAACCTACAAGGGAACATCACAAGAGAACCCACAGAAACAACTAACCTAGGCTCATAGTAGCTCTTAGATGCTGGACTGACAACTAGGAAACCTGTGTTGACCAACTTAGGCCCTCTAAGTTCTGTAGCTTGATCTACTTGCAGGACTCCTAGTGTTGGAAGCAGCGCCTGTTCCTCATGCTTTGGCTGGCTTCCAGGAACCTATTTCTCTACTGGGTTTCCTTGTCCCACCTTAGTATGGTAAATAGCTTGGTCTTAACTCAACTTGATATGCCATAATATATTGATGCCCATAGTAGGCCTTCCACTTTCTGAAAGGAGAAGTGGATTGGGGGAGGGTGGAGGAGATAGATGGAGGAAATGGGAAGAGAGGAGAGGGGGAATGCTATGGTCAGGATATAAAATAATGAACAAATTTAATAACAGGAAAATAATTTCTTTTAGAGACTTATCTGGTTTTCCTTAATGTTTACTTTATTATCTTAACACTCGGTGCAAAAATATTGTTATTAACATATGGGATATCACTACCAAAGTACCAAAGGCTTACACATTTTCAAATGAAAATACTGCTTCATCTGTTCAACTTCCCATCACCTCGTTTCTTCTTCTGTTTCTTTCTTTACCCCTTACTTCCTTTTAAAAATCTGTTTGTATGTGCAATGGTGAAAATGCTCACTTTTTCTCCAAGTGGAATGGGAGCCATGGCTGGGATAGAGTAGACTAGTGTTAAGCTACCTTGGCTCACTCTAGCTACCTTGTTAGGAACAGAATAAATAAGAACAACAAATGAAGAAGCAAGCTGGCAGGCTGCTTTGAGAGACTGAGCTTCAAAGTTGTGATGTGTTTACCCACCTCTTTGGCTTGCTTCAAGTCCTCAGTTACTCAATGGGTAATTAGACCCTTTTGTCACAGAACTTTGAAAATCTCATCAAAATTCTTAACTAGAAGGTTTTAATTACGGAGTATACCTTAAATATGTATCAGTATCATTTGTTCAATCGAAAGATATTAAAAATTGAGTTGATTTTGTTTGAGGAGATAAAATAAATTCTGCTTGCTGTCAAACAAACTAGAACATTCATTGGAATTTCAGTCTGCTGTGAGTTTCTTTCCCAGGTATTATTCCCTATAAAGTTTGCATTGGTAGGACCAGCTTCCCTCATCATAAAACCTATTACTTTGAAATTCTATTTTCCATGCTCTTCCTTGTCCTATACACAATCACCAGACAACAAATACACAAACACACACACACACACACACACATACACACACACACACACTTGAACGTATTAATTTTTCTTCTCTAGTGAAGAATGACAAAAGATATAATAAATTATTCAGGTTGTAGATATAAATTTATAATGAGATATCTCTTTATTATGTCTATATATCATCAAGCAAAATAAATTTAATCTATATATTTTATGCCAAGGAAGTTGAGTTTCCCATATAGATCTATGTGATCATTTTAGTGAATATATTGTCTTTTGTTAAAAGAAAATTATTATTTATCAACAGATCCTTATTTAAGTTCTTCCAATTTCAATATTAATTATGTTACCTGAAAATTTTGAGGATGAATGTGTTGGATTCAAGCATTTTTAGTAATCATATTAATATCAAATTATACTTAATAAGAATTGAAATAAAATGTTTAGAGTTAATTATTATATAATGTGATGACATTCTAATATAATTATTTGAAAAATATATGCTCTTAGAATTTCTTCTTGAAATATATATTGCTTACTATGTTAACATTTTATTGCCTTTAAATATGAGTGTATATTTACATACATGTAGCTTATAAAGTGTCACTATAGCTGCCTTGAAAAATCATAAGTAGAAAAACAACTTTTGAGAAAATAATGAATTTTTCTCCCCAAATAGCATCCTAAAATTAATCCAGATTCCATACCTTTGAAGAAAATTAAATGACCTCATTTTTTTCTGTTCATTCATTATTTATGCAACAATCTTGTATGATTTAATGCTTTGTTTCAAAGCAGAATGCATAAATTCCTTTTCAACTGAAATTATTTCTTGATGAATATCAGCTATCCTGTAGGTATTTATAGAAAGAAACAGGCTTTACTAGAACAATAAACTCTACTCTTTACCCTTAGCTTATGGATATTTCAGTAGACGGGGTCATTTTCTGAATTCAGCAGTGTTTACAGCTTGAGAACTGGCTTCTATGTATTAAAGACTCCTGTGGAACAAACTTTGTACACCAGATATAGTTTTTGCTCTTTCTGTTAATAAAAAGCTGTTTGACTAATAGCTAAGCAGGATTTTAGGGGAAGAAAGAATGCTGGCAAGAAGGAGGGTGATCCCAAGGGAGTCTTGAGAGACTCAGAGAGAAACAAGATGAATGTGCTGCATTGAAAGACAGGACTGTCACATGGCTGTGAATAGATAAGAAGTTTGGGTTAATTTAGAAATATAAGAGTTAGCTAGTAACTTGTCCAAGCTATAGCCTGAGGATTTTAAATTAAATATCAAGTCTCTGTGTGTTTATATTATTTCCAAAGTTTCGGACGAAAATTCTGTCTACAAGGCTTCTACAAGCTGACATTCTAAAAGTAAAAACTGACAGGTAATAAAGGAGAAATGGAGGAGTAGACATTGGTCATTGTTCTCCTAGTGTAAGGACTGTTGCTAGTGACAGAGACTTTGAAAATAGATTTCACTTTGGATGAGCAGACTTCTTATAAGATAGAAATTAACTATATTCATAGCAGCATTGATTGTCAGAGCCAGAACCTGTTAACAACCTAACTGTCCCCAAACAAAAAAAAATGATAAGGAAAATGTAGTACATCAACACAGTGGAGTGCTACACATCAGAGAAAAATAATGACATCTTGAAATTTGCAGGAAAATGGATGGAGCTAGAAAACATCATATTGAGCAAGGTAACCTAGACCCAGAAAGATAATTATTATACGTACTCACTCATAAATGTTTTTTTTAAATATAAAGCAAAGAAAACCAGTCTACAAATCACAATCCCAGAGAACCTAGACAACAATGAGGACCCTAAGAGAGACWTKCATGAATCTCCATGGGAATTAGTAAATGACAAAATATCCTGAGTAAATTGGGAGCATGGAAACCACGGGAGGGGGTTGAAGAGGAGGGGAGAGGAAGGGAGGGGAACAGAGAAAAATGTGTATAACTCAATAAAATTAATAAAAGAAGAAGAAAATCAAGGGATTTTCTTCCTGTGGATCATATTGTAATATGTAAGAGTAATTTACTATTACTTTTATTTCCTTTGACACACAAGATAATGTGCTTGAATAGAATTTAATCTTTCAGTTTTGCTTGAGAAAATTGAGAAATGGTATGTTAACTGTATGAGGCAAATCCTGCTTCTGAACTCTAATTTTGTGTGTTTGAATGATTAAGTCAACCTTTCTAACAACTCACCCTTTATCCCATTAAATGCTTTCACAGAGGTCACCTTCAGAATCCCTATACTCCTCTGCATTTTTTAGGACATATAATTAGATACCTTCAGATCAAATGTCAATGTCTTTCTTGAGAATAATATCTTTATCATTAGGAAATTTATGCCAATCTCTATGAACACTTCTTCATATAAATGTGACCATTAAAGAAGAATGAAAATAGATAATGATTAATAAAAATGATCAAAATATATTTTATAAATGTATGAAATTTAAAAAATAAATTAAATTATTATGAGAAACAAAATTAAAGAGACTCCTTAATGTTACATAGGACTAGGTGTATGTTTCTTGCTAAAGTTTATGTGCTATTATATTTTATGGAAAATTTATTACAAGAGATATGTGGTAATATTAAACTAATATATGCTTATAATGCTGGATTTCTAATATATTAGTCATTCTATTAGCTTCTAATATCATTATGAATACATCAGAAATGTAATTGCCATTATGCTAAGTGTTTTTATTTACACTCATTGTTTAAATTTATAAATTGTGGTTTAAATTTTGTGTGTTTTAAAGTTGTATTTACTTTTGTTGTAATTTTATAATATATTTCAAAAATACAGATAATTAATACTAATAGCTATGTATATATTTTGCTATTCATTGACCTTTTTAATACATATTTATTCATACATTTTTAATGTGTAAATTCTATATTTTTGAAAAAAATTATACTTTTTACACTTTTACTTGTAAGATAATTTATCTCTTTTCTCCTTAACCTCCTTCCTCTCTCCAGCTCCTTCTATGCTCTGCCCTTCAACCTAATGGCCTCTTTCTCGTTATTATATATAATATATAAATGTATATATTTATATACTGTTGTTATACACACACATATATACATATATGCATACAACGTATATGTGTTTTGTGTGTGCAGATACAAACCCATTTTTGTTGTTTGTCAGAATACGTACGGTTTTAGAGATGGCAACTTTGTATTTGTTAACTAATCAAGGTTCTCAGTCCCAGGAAAGGATAATTCTCCCTTTCTCAACAGTCACCAGTTGCCTGTAATTCTTTGTCTGGGGGTGGAACACCCATAAGATTTCTCCCCTTACACATTAGTGTAACTATTGACATTGTGATATTATTACTGTTCAGGTCTTGTTTATACAGTTCTTTCTTTTTTTATTAAAAATTTCCACCTCCTCCCCTCCTCCCATTTCTCTC
>LOEQ01002992.1:78062-89223 GCA_001685075.1 Bramus lutescens | reverse complement strand
TGCAAGATATTCATCATTGTGGCTATAGGATGGGGCCAGTTGAGGCGCCCTCTCTTCAGCTGCTTAAGAATTCTTATGAGATAATCTGTTGTAAGGAATTCTTGAAACAAGAAATTACAGATTATGTATTTCTCAGGAGATATGCCAAGCAAATGTATATCATTCTTTATAGAAAATTCAGTTTTAGTATATGGCAAAGTGATAGTATTCTTACCAACTGATTTAACTAAGGTAACTTATCAAAGAGTTTAGTTGTATTAGATAATTTTAATATATTGTGATAATGTTATTTCATAATATATAGTCTATTGACTATGATCATGATATCTTTATTAAATCATGTTACTCTGTAAAAAGAACATAGAAAAATATTTTTTAGAATAAGTACATACATGGAATAAGAAAATATTATATTGAGTGGGGTAACACAGACCCTAAAATATGAATGAAACATAATTTCTCTTATTTGTGGGTTCTAGATCCAAATCATTATATGCAAGTATATAATCTGGTGCAAGTGTAGTTATCTGGAAAATAAAAATGGATCATGGTGGGACAAGGCTATAGAGAAGGGGAACACCGTTGCTCTAATATAGGATATGAAAAAAATTGTGGAAGGCTTATCTGGAGATGGAAGTGTTGTTGAATATTACTTTAACTATGCAATGATGCACTAATATTGTTTGTGCTGCATTTGTTTAGCAATGTAAAGATGTGGGGGTTTTTGCCTGCCTACTGCCTATGGCACCTGATTGGTCTAGTAAAAAGCTGAATGGCCAATAGCTGTGCAGTAGAGGTATGGCTAGGTCTGGTGGGCAGACAGATTAAGTATAAGAATGAATCTAGGCTCAAGGGAAAAGAGAGAACAAACGAGAGAGAAAGGGAGATACCTGCTGCCAGCCTGCCAGGCAGTTTCTAGCTGACTAGCCACAGAGTAGGGTATAAAGAATGAAAGAAAGGTTAAAAGCCCTGAGTTAAAATACAGATGAAGAGAAATGGTTTAAATAAACTTAATAAGAGGTATTTGGACAAGACTTAACTATTGCTGAGCATTCATAATTAACCATTAATCCATTAACAATAAGTTTGTTTTTTTTTTTAGTGTTGTGATTTGGGAGTAGATTCACGGCCCAAATAAAGCCTGCTATATGGAAGATTAATGGCAACACAAAGGGAGAGAGAAGGAGTAAGAATAAATAACACTAAGAATGTTTGAAAATGCTTCAGAAAATTATTTTATATTATGCCTACTTAAAGCTACATATAATCTACTTATGAGCATACACCATTAAGATGCACTCACACACAAACATACATGCACACATTACTTGAATTATGGTAATTATGCTCCCCTAAAAATCCATAGAGAGTATTTATCTGACAAAAGCCTCAGAGGCATACATAGGAAATCAACCTTCCAGTTCTTGGTAAGTAAAATCTAAGAGGCCAGCCCAAACAATGAAGACCATAGCTTGGTGTCTCACAGAAAGTAGAAAAGACCCTATAGCTGAAGAAACCACACACTTTAGAGGAATCTATTTGTATCTATCCTCAAAACTTCCTCACTGTGGACTAGCACCCATAATTTTAGAAGGAATTGTAGAAGCTCTTAATGGAGAAAATCAATCAGTAGTCCTATCAAGCAATAATGCTACCATACCACAACAGTGATCAGCCAGCATGACAATATATTCTTCTATGGTAGTGCACTGATAATCTAGGGGTTTCCAACAGTCCCTTAGGATTTAAGGTCCACTCAGCAGGAGGGGATTCATGGTTCATACTGTAACTTTAGGTAACTTCCTGTGACTGGTTAAGGCACAAAACCTAGAGGAGAACTTCTAAGTAACAGTTTCCAAAACAAGTATAACCTGTAAAGTACATCCTAAACACCCATCATTAAATCCACAGACAAGAGTACCTATTTCACTTTATCAAAGAAGCTTTGATTTTTGTCACTGACTGAGATAATTGCAAAGGTCACAACTGCTCAAAAGGAAGAGATCAGTCACCCATAGCATATCTGCCCTCAATTAATATATTTACAATCCAGCCTCTACACTTAAGGTTCCAGAAATATGAATGAAGTGCAGACAGGAAGATTAACTAAGATAGCAGAGATAGTGTAGCGAAAAGAAGAGTAGAATATGAAAGATATGAAAGACGATTGGTGCTTATGGGTTCAGATAATTGAGTTCTTGGTAACCAGGGAGTAGAACTGTTTGAAAGGAGTGTAAGGATTAGGAGGTGTGGCCATGCTGGAGGAAGTGTGTCCCTGTGGATGGGTGTTTAGGTCTTGAAAGCCCATGCTGAGCCCAATCTCTGTTCCTTGGCCAGCAGATCAAAACAAATTGTAACATAGTGCTCGAGTGTTTTGCTGCAACCATGAAGAAAATGGACTAATATTCTGAAACTGTGAGCAAGACTCCAATACTTCTTTATAAGAGTGGCCTTGGTTATGGTCTTTTCACAGCAATAGGACAGCGACTAAGAGCAAGATCAATACATAAGGATGGAAAGGATGAAAATGAAACACCAGAGAAGTTTGAAGAAGCTGTAAGGAACCATTTAAATTTTTTTATGTGCATACAGGTACACATGATATAGTTAAACACTTGAGTATGGACATATAGTTTAAATGAAGTTACATCACTTGGGCTGACAATCCTCTTCACCCACCAAGAGTCTGAGGACTCTTAAAAATTCTAGACTATTGTTATTGCCATTGATTGTCTACTAGAAATTAAAGGTAAACACTCATTGCTGAAGACACCATACACTTAGGACATAAGACTTGAAGGATCAACGCAAAATCTAACATGAAATTCTTCTCTCTGAGGACTAGCATATATCATACTACAAGGTGTTATGCAAACTGCCAAGAGAGAGAAATAAACAGTAGTTCTACCCAGGTGTGACACATATGAACTACAACAAAGACATGCAGGACAAGAAATAATTATTTTTTTTCAATAATAGCCCTCACATCTATTTGGACTTAGGCTTGCTCTTCAGGAGGGAAATCTTGCATGCTAACATGGACTGGTAGAGGCTAGTGAAGTGAATCTTAGAGGAGAACCTAGTAACATCACTTTACTAAACCTGTGTAATTCTTAACTAGCTCCTAAAGACTTATTTTCACACTAACAGATAAGTTTCCGCTATCACAGAAGCTTCTCTCTGCAACAGATTAATAAATACAATAAAAAGTTATAACACTTAAAAATGAAGAGAACTTACCCGAGGGTGCTCAATTCTAATGGGTAAATCTACAACATAATTCCTACAACTAAGGCTCAGGGAACATCACAGAAATAGAAGCAGAAAGATGGTAAGAATCAGTGAGGGTGACATCTGTGACTCTGTCTCCTAAAAGTGTCAGTGACTTTCCATCTCTAGTAACCAAAAAATATAGCTGCCTAAACAAGATCTCAGTAAGGACAACACCAATAAGCTGTTAAAGTGGGAAGAGGTAAACAAAATGGAAAGGAGAAGCAAAGAAAAAGAGCACATGAATTGGAATAGGGGAAACTGCATCATGGGAAGGCTTAGAAGAAGGAGGTAAATAAAGCAATTCCATTTTCATTAGAAAAAAATTCTGCAAAAATAGCTAAACAAAGAATAAATTTCTGTCTTTGGCCAACTAACGTATTTACATACAAATTAAAGCACGCCAAGGATAAGTCCGGACTTGAGGTTCAGTGGGAATAAAAATTATCAAGTTCAATTGTATACAATTTTTGAAGAATTAATAAAAATATTAAAAAGAAAACAATTCTAAATTTACAGAGAAAATAAAAATAATACATATATAGCATATGAATATGTAATCTTATTTTTAAAAGTTCTTTGTTGTTGTTTTATGAGACAGTATCTATACACCATGTCTGCTTTGAATTTATTAATTAGCTTAGGAAGTGGTGAACTATTAGTTCTCCTGCCTCTGTTTTTCAGGTGCCATGATTGTAGGCAGGTACTAGTACATCAGTTTATGTATTTATATCTTAAAGATCAATTATTTCTCTTTATTTCTAGTTGTGTTCAATTCCAAAGAGGATTAATGAGATAGATGAGTCTAAAGTTTGAATTATTTTATGGAAAATTACTGAGACATCATACTTAAGTTTAATAGATTAAATGCTTTATTTGAACACTATCATTATCAGAGACATAGGATAAAGAAATAATTCCTTATACCTACCATGATAAGCTAATATACACTGCAATAAATTCTAAAGAGGTCAAAATAGTTTAACCCCAATATTTGACTCTCTCATGTATTGCAGGTCTTACATGGTCAGACAACCCAACTTCAGGTTCACTGGCACTGCACCATGCTGCAGGGGCTATTTGCTTCCATAGTCTCTTAGATGTGATTGCAAAGGCAAGTGTCAGGGGAAGGACCCTTGGAAATATTACTGACTCGGGCAAGGACTGACATTTTTACATCTTTTCTGTTTGTTTAATAGAAGTAGTGACATGAATATACTTAACTGATAGAAATCCAGTAAATGTATATTAGGGAAATAAAACTATGTGGTAAGTATCAGGGACACCATCACACAGTTCTGTCATAACTGACTTCTAAGTTGTCACAATATGTGACCAAAAATATTAGCACCTCTTGGGAAAATTATTCATATATGACATAACTAATAAAATAATGGTACCAAATCATTTCTATTCTATTAAAATGCCAACTTTTTTAGTTGAAAAATACAGAAAATTAGGAAAAGTATTTTTTTAAAGATACATACTGGCGTGGGACTATCTATTGTCTGTGTTATGGTTTTAGGGAGAAACCTGGTGCTAGGGAAATACCCAAGAGTTTACAAGGATGATCCCAGCTAAGACTCCTAGCAACAGTGGAGAGGGTACTTGAACTGACCTTCCCCTGCATTCAGATTGGTGAATACCTAACTATCATCATAGAGCCTTCATCCAGGAATTGATGGAAGCAGATGAAGAGAACCAAGCACAAGGCCGAGCTCCAGAAATCCAATCAAGGAAGGGAGGAGAGGTCAAGATCATGATGGAGAAATCTACAAAGACAACTGAACCAAGTTTGTGGAAACTGATGAACTGAGAGCTCTAGAGCCTCCATGAGACTAAACTAGGTCCCTATATGTGGGAGACAGTGGTGATGCTTGGACTATCTGTGAGACACCTGGCAGTAGGTTCAAGATTCATCCCTGATGTGTGAACTAGTTTTTTGGAGCTTATTCCCTTCAATGGAATGACAAGTTCAGCCTTAATATAAAAGAGGGGGGCTGGGTCCTGCCCCAATTTAATGTGACAGACTTTGTTGATTTCATGTGGTAGCCCTTACACATTCAAAGGAGTGGATGGATGAGGAATGGGCTGGAGGTAAGGAGAGGGGGGACCAGGAGAAGGGGTGGAAAGGAGAACTGTGATTGGAATGTAAAATAAAGGAAAAAAATAAAATTAAATTAAAAAATAAAATAAAATAAAGTAGCCACTTTATTCCTACAGTTTAAATAAAGATAATATTTGGTATAGATGGTAAATTGTAATACTTGACAGTATGCAAGCTGATGAAACACTGACTTGAGTTTGATCCCTGGAACCCACATTAAAAGCTGAAAATGATGGCAAGTATGTCCCAGCAGGTTTACAGTAATAAGGCAGCTGAAGAAAGTACCCACAGACACACACAGACGCATGGAGGAACATAGAAACAGGGAAAGACAGAGACATAGATGCAGAGACAGAGGGATACCCAGAAAGAGGTATCAAGAGAGATTACCTGATATAGATGCCATGGGTTCCCAAATATAGAGCCTAGTGCCAAGTGTGGGATACTTCCCTTACAGTTCTTGGTCTGGAGACTAGGGTCCCATAGATTACCAAAACAATACAGGACATTGCCACTGCTCTTGATTACTTGCTACTATTTGATAGTAATATCACATACTTGAATAACAGACATGGTTAAATAAAGCTGGTATAGAGATAGGAAATTCCTTAGTACCTACTAGTATCTAGAGCTCTGAAAGTTGTTATGCAGACTATTGTAGAAGAAATGTATTGCCTAGCTGTGATTCTTGACAATCTACAATAATGACTGACCTGCCAAGATATAACCTAGATGTTACCCAGGTAACCAATGGCTTTGTGATTGGATTTTGACCCACTCCACAGAATAAAACAGATATCAACTGCCAAGAACCTGTGATGGGAGAGGTAATAGGTCTTAAAAGCTAACAAATTCTATTATTTTGTTAAATGGACATAGTATCAAACTGTTGCCTAATTATGTATCATTGTAACAGTGGATGCATGATTCTTTGACCTTACATTAGAAAAATTTATTTTAAAACCTTATTTTTAAGGCAGTGGTTGATACAAAGATCCATAACTGGACAAGTTACATAGATGTGATTGTAGAACATTCACCTCTAAATGGGAGACCTGTATCATATTCACCTACCACAAAGGCTCAATGTTTGCAAAAGAGATGGAGCAGAAAGATGGCAAGAGCTACAGGTTGGGAGGATTGCTATAAATCAGTGCTTTCTGGACACAGCAATGCTGCTGCACACATGAACTCAAAGTGACTATGGTTGTGTCCACTAAATCAAGTCAATCCAAATTTCAACACAGAGGATCAGCATATTGAGGGCTCTATCCTAGAAGAAGAGCTTTGCTTGACGATAATATGTGGAAACTGAAGAATCAGTTTTCTTCCGGTATATGACCTCTGCTAGGCTGTTCATGATCCAGGAGATGACCCCACACCCACGCACATATTGGAAGCACTGATTAGACCAAGTAGGTTAAAAAAGAGTGGCAGACCTCATTAGAAGAGAAATATGGTACAATATTTCTGGAAATTTAGGGGAGAATGTCTGGTAGATAAAATCAAAATTATATATATATATATATATATTTCTCAAAAATAAATATATATGCTTTTTTAAGATTCAAGTATGTTTTTAACTTTTATTTCTTTCTCATACATTACAACATAATGGCAGTTTCCTCTCTTTCTACTCTTTCTAGCTCTCTCTGCCAACACCCACCTTCCCTCTCCTACAGATAAACTCCTCCTCCTCTGCTGTTTCTCATAAAAAAGAGTAGGCCTTCCAAGTAGGCTTCGACTTCCACCTAACACCTTAAGATGACTGGGCCTGGGCTGCTTGTGAGGGTCATATCTCAGTCCGTGTCCCTACCACAACCTGCGTCTGTGTTATCACCAAAGATCATGTGGATGCTAGTGGTCAGCAGTCTAAAGCCGTTCTGGTGTCTGATGGCTGTAGTAAGAATGCTTCTTCAACCCCTTGCATGACACACCAAAGATCCCTAGGCCACTAAGATGAATGAATATGTGATGGAGAGGCAGGCAAGTCAGAGGAACAAAGTGGGTTTATTTCCTTATTTTTCTTTCTTTTCTTTTGGTGGGGGAGGCTACAGGGTGGATAGCAACCAAAGGACTGGGAAATGAATGAGACTGGGGTGCATGATATGAAATTTCCAAAGAATCAGTTAAATTGCTTTATAAAAGAGGATTGAGAAAGAGATTTTACCTTAAAACAAAGTGAAAGGAGAGAAAACCAAGTTATGAAATTCATCTTCTGATATATAGATACATATGCTTGCTATAGCACATGTGTCACCCCACATACACATTAAATAAACAAACAAATAACTAAATAAGTGTATAAATAAATAAATTTCCAAAGTTATTATACTTCTGAAAGCACAAAGAAGGATGGTATCACTATAAGAAAATGAATGTGTCAGCAAGACTAGGCTTGCTATGGAAGGTCTCTAGGAGAATCTTTCCTGGTCTCTCTAACATTCTTAATTGTGGCTACAATAAATAATCCACTGTTTTATTCCAGTACCTTCTAACCTCTTTGTTGTCCAGGTTCATATTAACTTGTCTGTGTGCATGTTAAGGCACCTTTGTCTTGCCTTATAATGGACACTAAAATCAGGCCTTTTGGATGGTAAGTAAATCACACCAATCTCTGAAAAACATAATTTGTTCTTCCAAGATTCATAGAAACATAAAATCACCTAAAAATTAGAAGCCATAGAGGTAGAAGGAAATGCAATTTAGGATACAGAAGACTAAAGACAAGAATGGTGAAGGAGGGAGAATAGTGGGAGGAGGTCGGGAAATATGCTCTGATGTGTGAGGTCCTTCTGTCTATGTGGTGCTTTTATTGGTTAATAAATAAAGGAACTGCTTTGGGCCTATAGCAGAGCTATAGAGGAACAGAGCTAGGTGGAGAAAACAAAACAGAACGCTGGGAAGAAGAAGGCCGAGTCAGAGAGAAGCTATGGAGCCACCAAAGATAGACCTGGGAAATTTAGCCAGTAAGCCACAGCCACATGGAGATACACAGATTAATAGAAAAGGGTTAAATTCATATGTAAGAGTCAGCCAATAAGAAGTTATAGTTAATGGGATAAGCAGTGTTTTAAATAATATAGTTTCTGTGTGATTATTTCAGGTCTAAGCTAGCCAGGTGGCTAGGAAGAATAAGCAGACCTCCTTCCAACAATGCTCCACTGGAGATATATACAAGTGCAAAACTTGGAACTAAATTTATTTTCATTTTGTTGCTTTATTCGGTTTGCTTTGAGGGTACAATCAACAGTAAGCATCAAACATTATTCTGAGTGAACTGCAATCCTGATCAGTAAAACTAGAAAAATAGAAATTGTTATCCAAGCTGCAAATAAAGCCTCCATGAGTTAGTTCGTTGGCATGATAGCAATGTAAGGAATGCAAATATAACAGGTGTTAACATCTCACACAGAACTTGAAACCTGCTCAGTTCTAGACAATTCTGGGATCCTTATTGCAATTCTAGGGTCCTTCAGGTCTCCTTCAGCCAGTCATCTGCCACTCTTCTGGACCCCTCTTTAAGCTGATTGACAAACTTAACTATCATTTCCAGGCCAGCATGCTCAATGCAATAGGAGGCATACAAGAGAAATTTAGATGTGTTTATATCTTCAGGGTGAGCCATGAAGTGGCTTTCATTGTTTAGGTGGTAGCTGAACTAGGGTCTGCAAGTAGAAGAGGAAGTCTTCTTACATGCTATTTTAGATTTCTTCAATCATTGTTATTCTTCATGGTAGTTTTTGAATAGCATAGAAATAGACTTTGAGGTTCTGTTTGTTGTACACAGTGTCATGTTCTGTGGGGCAATGGCTGCAGTTAAAGCCTGTAAAATTTATTATCAGAACAGTTGACTCAATTGTATTCCCCAATGGGAAATGAGGTGTTTCTGAAGATAAGCTTTTCATACTGTACCTTATGCCTCCAATCAATGTCAGAGATGGTGGGCATTTCTAGATGCTTCTTCAGTGACTGCACAACTCTGAACAGACTCTATACAACCTGACAAAGTCAGTGTTCATGTCCAGATTAAAGTTGTCAACTCGTTCTTGTCTGTGACAATGAAACTTTAGTTCTTTCTTGCTTAGAGATTTTCTCAGGCAGGCCATGCTCAAATTAAGACTCCAGTTCCTATTATTATAATGTGAGGACGTCTCATAAATGATCAGTATGGGCATCTGCTTGTCAGTGAAACTGGGTCTCCATTTCATTTTCCACAGCATCTCTGACCTCCTCTACTTTCTGTCCTGCTCAGTCTGTGTTTCATTTCTGTGCTGCTCCAATGCCTTTGCCTCTGAAAAATCAAAGGCCTGCTTTTCTTCTAGCTGCTGCCTTTCCAAGGCTAGCTCAATGTGCTGTTAGGCTTTCTGCTGCACTAGCACTCTGTGGAGCTGGTGGATACTGCAATAGCTATGAATAATAGGGTCACTGGTAGATATCTGGTTGACTAGGTAACAAATACTCATCCATTTCCATCTAGGAGTGACATCTGAAGTGATATTGCACAGCTCTTTTCTAAATCAATCCCTTGCTTGAACCAAAACTTCATGATGCTGAGAGCATCTTACTGAGAAACCTGAATCTTTCAGACTGCATTATCGAGACCAAATATAATGTTGAAAAGTATCCCCTCTGGGACAATTATATGAGCTTCACACTTTTCACCTTCTCTATCTTTCTTTTAGCTTTAAAACAGCATCATCAAGCTTCATTGACTGCCTTTCTTCTTTGTTCCATCAATACACTCTCCACTATATGCCACTATGCCAACCACTTACCTGTAATATGAGGACTGTCCGTGGCTATTTTCAGTATGTTGGAGTATGCACTGATGGTCTGAACTGCAGTGTTCTTGGCTGCAGTAGCCTGCAGAGAGATGGACATAATAATAGTGTCTTCTAAGATCTTGACTAGAACTGAGGTTACAGAAGGAGGTTTTCCTTCATCAATGTCAGGGCAACTGTTTTTGTTGGTTTTGTTGTTTGGTTTTCTTTTGTTTTGTAGCATCGTCATGATGAAGCATAAGGGCTGGGATTGATACCTGCTGAATCTGAAGTGTTTCTCTTCTGTCCCAGAGCTTGTAAACAGGCAGTTAGGAGTCCTTCATCAACTTTGATATACTGCAGATTTTTAGACTAAACCATCTTCTTTGATGACAGACAGTATAAGGTTCAGAAATGGGAACCATCTCAACAAGTTTGCCTGAGTAAGGTATGATTTTTCTCTAAACTTTCCCAAGTAAGACTCTCATTAAGGGTTACAGGATAGCGTCTCCAATCTTTCTAACAAGGAACAAAAGGCTATCTCCAGCAATTTTGCCAGCAGTCAGCCAAGAACTGCTTGAAATGAAGTATCTACAGCATGGTCTCAACGGATGGAAAACAAACTTCCCTCATAGACAGCTCTGCTCCATGATGGTCATGCTGCATAAGCAACAGCAACAGGACCACAGCATTGCTGGAAGCATAATCTTATGCTGGTGTACCTGGGAGCAGCCATGGTGGTGCAAGAGGATGACATGAGTACTATTTGTGCCTGATTCTATACCTAATTTAAGTTTTAGAAATACCTTTTGACTCTTTAAAATCATATTTTTAGCTATGCACAGTCACACACACACACACACACACACACACACAATTCCAGCAGAGTTCAAAGCCATCCTGGTAAGAGTCTACACAGGATTAAGTCTCATTGCTTAATCCCATTTCAACAACAACAAATAAATAAATAAAAACAAGAAAGAAAGAAAGAAAGAAAGAAAGAAAGAAAGAAAGAAAGAAA
>LOEQ01002992.1:49134-64026 GCA_001685075.1 Bramus lutescens | reverse complement strand
TGAGATTCTTTCTTCTATCTCTTGTATTCTGTTGGTTATGCTTCTCTCTGTAGTTCCTGATCGATTATACAGATTTCCCATATCCATTTTTCCCTCAGTTTGTGTTTCCTTCATTACCTCCATTTCATTTTTCAATCTTGATCTGTTTCCATTATCTGTTTGATTGCTTTATCATGGTTTTTGGGTATCTTTGAGAGATTTATTCATTTCTTCTACCTTTTTGTTTGTCTTCTCCACTTCTTTACAGCAGATTTTCACATCCTTTTTAAGGTCCTCTATTATTTTCATAATGTTACGTTTAAAGTCGATTTCTTCTACTTCTTTTGGAATAGGATGTTCAAGTGTTCTTGTTGCATGATCCCTGGAATCTGGAGTTGTCCTGTTGCCTTTCAGGTTGTTGGAGTAATTCTTGAATTGATGCCTGCCCATCTCTTCCTTCAAATGCAGCCTGGAGAGACTTAGTGTCTTGGTCCAATCTATGGTGTGACTGATTCTGGGTGGATCTCCTCAGTGCGGTAGCAGGAACTGTTCCCCTTTGGGTGGGTAGCCTCAGTGCAGGAGTAGGCAGTGTTCCTGGGCCAAGGACCTCGCAGATAATAGGGCAGGCTTTGAGGAGCAAGGATGTGTATAACAATGAAACCCGTGCAACAGGAGTTGAAGGGAACCAGTGCTCCTTTCCTGGACAATTTGCCTTGCCCCGGGATGGCACCCACTCACTGGTCTGAAAGTTTGTCCTCAGCACAGGGACAGGACTCTTGGAGGTCGAAGGACCCCGCAGACAAAACGGTAAACTTGGGTGGAGGGGAGGGTTGTGTGGAGCCAAGAAGCCCCTGCACCAGGAGCTGGAGGTGCTGTGCAATCCCCTCCTACCGGATGGGTACGCACTCACCCCTCTTGGTTGGTAGCCTTAGTGCAAGAGCTGGAACTGTTCGGGGATTTCCTTCTTTATGCTGAGAATATGTTTTATTACCATTGGTTAGAAAACAAGCTACTTTGTCTTATGGAAAGGAATAATAGAGTTAGGTGGGAAAACTAAACTGAATGCAGTGTGAAGGTAGGTGGAGAAAAGCAGTTGCCATATAGCTGCTGAAGAAGAAAGATGCCAGAACCTTACCAGTAGGCCACAGCCAACTGACATTAATAGAAAAGGGTTAATTTAAGATATAAGAGCTAACTAGGAATGTGCCTGCACTATTCGCCAAACAGTGTTGTAATTAATATAGTTCTTATGTGATTATTCAGGTTTGGCCAGCCTAGAAACCAACATGCAGTTTCTGTTTACATGACACTGATGAAAAAATGAAGAAAATTCATATTCTGTGTACATACATTCATATGCATGTAGATATACACAGATATCCTCAAAAGTACATTTTATGATATTTAACATAAATACTTATTTTGAGAAGCTGAATGTTACAATTGTTAATACATATATTTCTATACCTATTAAGGTACGAAGATGTGTGGCAGTGTTAGGTAATTTCTTTCAACTCTTCTCACTCTGCTGTCTTTCATGTGAGATGTTTGGAGCTAAAGTTCCACATTCAGAAAAAATCTTGGATCCTCATTTCCTCATTTAAGGAAGCCTGAGGTGTGAAGAGTGAACTAGTGAACCATATATCATATGCACATACTTCAGCACTAATCATCATACCCTTTTATTTCCCATCATGTGTTGTCAAGGAATGCAAGTGTTGAAGACTGTTTTTCCCCAGATACAACAGTTTAAGTGTGAACTAGATCTTTAGGGCATTAATAACACTTTTCATAAATATTCAATTTCTAATTTTAAATATGTTGCACTTCTCAGATGTGTTACTTTCAAACTGTATACTTGACTCTTCAGGACTTATATGCATGGAGTAACATGTTATATATCTAGCCTCACTGTAGTTCATTTCAGAAAAAGTACATGGAAAGATGCCAGAAATGTAATAATGAATAGTATGAAACATAGATGGACATGCATGCACATCTACAAGCACACACGCAATACTGAACTGATAAGTACTGTATCAGAACTATGTATAAACTCAAAGAATCCAGTCCCTTTTAAAGTGCTCTTTGATGTTAGACAGTGAGGTGTCATCCTAAGGAAATGAGGTGATGCACATATGGGCACTTCATAGATGTCTTCATCATGGATGAAGAAAGTGAATGGGAAAAGGAGTCACATAAGCATTACTCACTGCTCTGAGGGCACATGCAGCTGGATGTGTGCAATGAGCTCCATGGAGTTCTGTATTGGTTAACTGTGAAGTTCAATTCATAAACTCAAATTCAAAAATTTCAAAGAACTGAAAGAGGATAGGGCTGAGGATGTAGGCTACAGTACAGGCCCTGCCTAACATTGTGAACCCTTTGGTTTCAGTACTCAGAACTGAAAACAAACAAACAGCACCCAGTAAATGAGGAGTACTACAAACTAAGTCTTATATGTAATCATAGGTGCCAAAGTATTTTAATCAAGAAATTAAAAATGTTCATTTTTATTTTACTTTATTTTCTTAGAGCCTGGGAGAATGAAATTGAAAATATATGAATAGAAAATGACGAACAATCAATGAAATTCTTGACTCATTTGGATGACAAGGAAAGAGGCAAGTGAATTAAGCTGATCTTAGTGAAAGAGGGGAGGATCTGATCTGTGGGAACATGTGAGGTTGGTGGTGTCAGATATGATTTCCAGGTGAATAATAAACTGGTCTATGTCAAGGCTTAAAATCATTATTCTACTTAGAGGGAAGAGTGGTGACATCATACAAGATGGTATTGAATACTGAGAAATGATGGGCTTGTGTAAGTCAACAAGAGATAGTATGATGTATTAATAAGATTTAGGTGACCTTAACATATGCGTGAGAGAATAAGCTATCTCTGGGAGAGTGACTTTGTATAATGGTATAATGAGAAGAAGGTGGAAGTAAAAAAAAAGGAGTGTTCTTTAGAATACAAACACTAGAAATCACAGGAAGAGGATCCAGGAACCAAGTGTTCATTTTGACAGTGAGATGGAACTGTCAGTGCAGGTGTGAGAAGGAGATGACAATCAATACCAAAAAACAGCAGATGTTTCCACAAGGTGGCCCCCAAAAATATTACTCATGTTAGATTTTGTGTTATATATGTACTCTGAATTATCATGTTTTTTTTTCAATTTTTCTGCTTATCCAGTGAACACACTACAAAATCCAATAGGATTCCCTGCTTTTGGTGAAAGTCCCCAGCCAGATGGGCTGAGAAGAGGAATTGAAGCTGATGTTACAGACTCATTCAAACTTAAGAGGATATGAAACATTGAGAGTGCTCTTATTTCACACTGAAAGTGCCATTGCGTATAGAATATAGCCAGCATTAGGAACACCGTGAAATGCCACACATGATGCCAGAAACTTTATATTATTTCTATCTTCAAGTCACAGTATTTTAAATGTGCTTAGTTATATACAATAGATTTTTAATTTTTACTTTTGTTCTTTGCTTTATTTTCCTTAAAGTGGTCACACAATATACAGTCATTTATATGGCTTGCATTGTGACTGTCATTATATTTTTCTTAGAGAGTGGTAATCTAAGTCTCAGACAGTTATCTGTATTTGTGTGTTTTCCAGTCTGTGGAACATTCCTTTTTATGCAGTGAAGTTTCCACACCCTCTGAAGCCCATTCAAAATCTACAATCTTCAGTGAAACCTTCAATATCTCAAATCCATAGAAAACTTCATTTGCCCAAGTACTTATGGCTAGTTGTTTACAATTAGAATATTATTATATATGCATAATTTTGTTCCTGAATGCTCACTTTTGAAGTGTTTTCTTACAATACTGCTGCCTTTCTTGGACTGTTTTGATTTTTCATATTAAAGCTTCATTTTTATAAAAATTGCAAACATACATTTAGAAAACATACTTATGATAATATAAAGACCTTGGATGAATTCATAAATTTGACAAGTCTAATGAAAAAACTTATTTCTGCCCATAGAAAGAAAAAATAAATTTAGGCCAACAATTTTTCCAGTAAGTTTTGTAATATACTCATTTCCTGACTAGTGGTTATTAATTTAATCATAATAATGAGAAATGTCTTATACATATTTTAAGTTATATAATATTTAAAGGCATAAACATTGGATGTTAGATATGCTTGTTCTGTTAGTTTTATATGACTTGATCATATATAAAATCAATAGAAAAAAATATACTTTTCCAAAATACAGTGTAACTATTTCTATCTTTATCTTTGAAATACAATACAAATGTTCTATAAAAGTGTCATGTTCTCAGCTGGGCAGTGTTGGTGCATGCATTTAATCCCAGCTCTTGGAAGGCAGAGGCAGGTGGATCTCTGTGAGTTTGAGGCCCAGCCTGCTATATAAAAGTATTTCCAGGTAAGTCAGAGCTATGACACAGAAAAACCATATCTTGAAAAACTAAAAAATCAAAACAAAACTCAAAATACAATGTTTTCAGAAAATTTTTGTATATATCTTGCTCTCAATTCAAATGAACATGAACTTGATTATTACTCTCAAATTCTATATCCAATATATGCTACCAGTCAATAATTTATGTAATATTTCCATTTTTAGGAATGTAGTTTATTCCTATAAATTAGTTCTCATTAACCAACAACTATTCAGGAAAAACCTTAGTAAATAAAAGAATCAGAATTTCCTCGGTAAACAGTGCAACCATCTGTTACATGTAGTATGAATAATAAAAACCAAGAGACAGATATTGGGGTAAAACCTGAAGATTAGAAAAGCTAAGCAACTAAGCCACCAGGGAACTTTTACCTCTATAAAATCCTCAGAGTGAAAATGAGAACAAGTGCCTGTCTCATCCCAGTTTATATTCCTCTCTAGTACTGGGATTAAATGTGTGACTCCCTCATACTGGGATTAAAGGTGTATGACACCACTGCCCAGCCTCTAGTGACTTAGTTTTAACTTTTAGTCTTCAGGCAAGCTTAATTTCTTAAACATAAATAAAATAACACTACAATTAAGCACATAATACATTAATTTATACTAGTCAAGGAAGAAAATTCAATTTAGTACTATAAGACATTACTATTGTTGGTAATTTAAACTTGATCAAAATAATAAGATAGTGTGTATTCTTACACTAAAAATGATGACTAGCCAATTTTATTTATTATAATTATTGTCATGCTTATTATTCAACTAACTGATATTTAAATGGACTCAGATTCATACTTATTTAATTAAATTTATGTTTACTTAGGTATTATTTTCTACATAACTAATTTTTATATTCAATCTTTTATAACACTCACTATGTTTATGCACAAATGAAAAGGGAATAAAAGCTTATTGTAGACATAGCTCTTGTTTTATGGTGTATTTGCTCTTCCTATATAATTAATATAGGAAAGATTAATCCTTACTTTAACAAAATTCTATCTCTTATCTAACTGTAATATATGCTAAGGAAAAAAAGGCATTTATGTTTAACATATTTTTGGACTCACAATAAGATCAGAACCACCTATTTGCCTCTACCCTGCCCCCTTCCTTCCAAGACTCAGAGTGTTATCTATGCTGAATATTCCCTCTTCTACAGAACTTGGTGGATGGTAAGTTGTCTATGCCCTGGTGTATTGCTCCACACCCACATGCATATGGACAACTCTAATGGGCCTCAGGGATTTATTAATAACAGTTTAATGTTAAAGAACATTAAGTAGGGAGGGAGATTGGTTCAGGGCATTAGGAATAATTAAAGGGAAGTTGTTCTAGAAGGACATGATCATAAAAATTTCAAAGAATAAATAAAAAATATAAAGCCATGCACAGTGGTGCATCTCATTAATACCAACACTAGGGTGGCAGATTCAGACGAATCTCTTCGAGTTCAAAGACATTCTGTTGTACATAGAGAGTTTCAGAATGGCAGGACTACATAGTGAGACACTGTTTCCAATATATTGTGTTTGGTAGGCATGCTTCCTACCAGATTGGGGGGGGACCACTATACAGTTACAGTAATAGAGGCATCAATAACAAAATATAATCCTAAAGAAGATACTGAAAAATTCCAACAGCAGAAAAAAAATGACATCTTGAAATTTGCAGGCAAATGGATGGAGCTAGAAAACATCATTTTGAGTGAGGTAACCCAGACCCAGACAGGCAATTATCACATATACTCACTCATAAGTGGTTTTTAAACATAAAACAAAGAAAACCAGCCCAAAATCACAACCCCAGAGAATCTAGACAATAATGAGAACCCTAAGAGAGACATATATAGATCTAATCTACCTGGATATTTAAAAAAGACAAGATTGCTTGAGTAAATTGGGAGCATGGGATCCTTGGAAAGGGTTGGAGGGTAGGGGACAGGCAAGGAAGGGAGCAGAGAAAAATGTAGAGCTCAACAAAAATCAATAACAAATATAATAAAAACAAAAAAATTGAAAAAGAAAGTCTGTAGTTCCTTCTATGGTAATGAGGAGGGGGAATAATCAGAGAAAATCCAGTACTACTGTTTCAATCAAGCCCCTGAGAAGAGAGTCAATACATTGACTACTCCCCTTCACCTAAAAAAAAAAAATTCTTGAACTGAATCTCGCAGTGGTGAGATGTTGGAATCAAACAGAATTTGAATCTTATTCTTCAGCTTTTTAGGCAAATAATTTAGCTTTCACATAAACTTCTAAGGCTCTTAAAATGAGGAATGATGTTCTCTACGTTACATGATTATTGTGAAGGATATATGATGTGAGTGAAATGTTTGTTTTATTATATAAAAGATTTTATGTGTAAAATTTGATTTTTCAGTTTAGTAAGTTATCAAAATTTTGCTTTAAAGGTAGATGTATTTTATATAAAAATGATACAATTTATTTGTTTGTCTGATTGCATTAGCCTTGGTCATTATCTTTACTGGGTACTGAAATTAAAATTAAGCCTGTTGTGGTTGGGACTTATTTACACCCTCCAAGGTTATGGTAAGAGCTCTTGTGTTCATAAGCTGATTGTCTGAGATGGATTTCATGCCCTGCTTTCTGCTAACAATCTTTCCTTAGAGTTGGTACTCTCCATACCTAGAGATGAGTTTCTTTAATTGTTTAAGATATAATTGCCACAGACATTTCAAACTGAAAGGTGTTGACCACTGTTCAAAGTACCATAAATAGCTTCTCCTTCAGACCAAGGATTTATCTGACACTGAAAGTCTAAAACAGCCACTTCTAAAGGCTAATATAGAACCATGAAGTTACAGAGAAAATAGAAACGTACAAACCAGATTTACAGATTGCCCATTTCTCATTCTGAAGCATCAAGCCTCATCACAAATTTCACATGGATAAAGAGATGTGTAATTTTTGCCCATTTGTTTTCTAAAGAAAGAGAAAGAGAAGTCTTGTAGTAGGGTGGGTGAGGAGGTGGCCAGAAACTAGTAGAAATTGGGGTATGGAAAAGTCTTATCAAAATATAACATACTTTCTCAATTAAAATTGGTTCTCAATTAAAATAAGAACAAAGCAGCAACTAGCACATCGAAAAATTATTCTTACAAGGTATTTTTTTCTGTTATTTAGAGACAGAGTTTCTTTGTAAGTTTGGAGCCTGTCCTGGAACTAGCTCTTATAGACCAGGCTGAACTCGAACTCACAGAGATCCACCTGTCTCTGTCTCTGTACTGCTGGGATTAAAGGCATGTGCCACCACCACTTAGCACAGGGTAATATTTATTTTCTTATATATGAAAAAATAGTAAAGCCAGTGACACTCCTAATTAACTTTTGCTTCTATGTGTGTCTCTGTATAGAACTTTCATTAGCAGAACAGCATACAGTGAAAGTATTATATCTAATTTCTTTAAATTGTACAATGAGAAAAATACACATTTAACCAAATATAATAATCCCCATTTCTAGAATAAGTTCAATAAAATATGTTCCACTAACTGTGAAATAGAAAGCACATTCAGTGAGTGGACATACAAATACTTCGCTTACTAGAAATGCAAGTATTTTAAGAATTTTTTTCCTTAAAACATAATGCTGAAAATATTTTAGGAAATTAAAATCTAACTTATTTAAAATTTGCCTTGTATTTTGATTATTTGAAATATTATGAGAGAACAAGGAAAAACTTAGACAAAAGTGAAAAACAAAACAAGAAAATCCTCTTGTCTCAACTGAAGCAGAAGGTTCTAAGCCATTGGAACTTATTTATTACATGCTTGAGAGAATTTTGAGCTGTGCACAGCTGGGTATTAATACATGGGCAGGCACAAGATGGACCAGGCCCATGGTGCATTAACCAAAATTCACTGAAATTGGAGAGCAGCTGCATGGTTTGGGAAAGCCATTCTGACACATAATTTATGGAAAGGCCAAAATAAACACCACATTAAAATATTAAAGAAAAAAGGCTAAACTCCTTTGTAAGACCTGGCAAAAATCAAATTATATCCTCATATAGAGAAAACAGTCAATTATAATATATGAGAATTAGGGCTTTTTCTAGGCAATAAATCCTAAATTCTCAGAGTTAATATAAATGTAAATCACCTAGCCATCATTTTAAAACTAATAGATCTTCATTAGCATAAAAGTACAGTTAGCCAATGCAAAGTCCATTTAAATCATGATCCACAATATTGTTATTAATTCACAAGTCATTTATAATTGTCATCTGTCAAGAAAATTAAGACCTTGACAGTAGTAACACTGGTAGGCTGTTTGGTGTAAAACACTAAGGTTTTGAGGCAACAGAGTCAGGAGTTCTCAACATCACTGCTCACCTATATGAAACTGTATGGGGAAATCACTCTATTTGTCCTGACCTTATGGCCTAAACTCGACTCTACTTCATTTCTAGTGCCACCCTGAGACACGCTTGACAAAATTACTAATAACCTCCATCATGTTAAATTGGTACTCAGGTCTTCAGCCATATTTTCTTATTCATCAACAATAATTTACAAAGTGAAATACATTTTACCTGATTTTTGTAGTGTGCCAGTGTCTTCTGGTGGAGCATCTACCCCACTGAGTATTGTTTTTTTCCCTTTGGTTTAGTTTTGTTATTTATTTCTTCGTAAATGAAACTATTCTGGAGAGTCTTCAAGCTGAATGTTAGAGTTCATGTTTCCCCCCATCTTTTGAAAAACAAATAGTCTAAGATTGTTCCCTGTCTAAGACTATCTAGGTAATTGTTTCCTATGTTGTCAGAAGATAGGAGAAACCTGATTGAGAGACAGAAGTCAGTTTGGTATTTATAGCAATGACAGCAGCAAGATAACTTCGTGCTTTAGATACCCCTGTAATGTAGAGTGATGACTGTTGGCTGTTTTCTGTACATTTGGTGTAATACATTATGAGATACACATCAATTTCAGAAAGCACTGGTCTTTATATATGAAGCTCTTCTTTTTTCCAGACAAAGATAATGTAGCTATGCCTTGGAAACTAAACGCATATGCACCAAATAAGGTATATGCTGACTTTCACTTCAGCAATGTAAGTAAATATTTTCAGAGAAGCTTTTAAAATTTCCACAGTCCTGGATATAAGCCAATCATTCTTGTTTGAAGGATGTATTTATTTTTTTCCTGACTGCTTGTTTTCCAAATATGCTCAGAATTTACAACTGGAATGCACAGAGTATTGATGTGAAAATCTATGAACACTCCCACCTTCTGGCATATACATCCTGTATATACGACTGCAAACAGAATGGGTTTTATTCCCAATTGAATTCAATTTGTGTTTCTCAAATAGTCTTGGGTATTGAGTGGCCATCTACTAGAGCGTTGGTTGAGTGACTAGGGTCCACATCATTAAAACTTCTTCTCCCAACAGCCACCAATCATTGAGAGCTCCTATGCTGTACTCTAATTTTGTCTGGGTTGAGTTTGGGCAGGTTTTGTGAATATTGTTAAAACTATTGTTAGTTCATATGTTCTACCACACTGTTATATCCAGGAAGCAGTGTTTTGCTGCAGTTTTCAAATGCCTCTAGCTCCAAGCCTGAAAAAAAAAGTATTTTAAAAACAGGACTTTCTTTGGCATATTTTACAGCTGTGGCTTTCAAGGATAACGTAGCTTAGCTTCAAAAACTGCTTGATGTCTCCATAATCACAAAGATAATGTTTTTTTGATGAAGTTTCTTTCAGGAGAAAAAAAATAAAACAGAAAGAAAATTATTTTAAATATATACACATAGGCTTAATCATAAATAACTCTTTTAAGCAGATATACCCGACCCTGTAGTTGAAAATAACTGTATCATTCACATAGCCATTTGGACCCCTTTGTGGGCTTTTCAAGTAAGCTCTATGCAATCTAATGCACAGTGAGCATCAGATTATGCAAAATTTGGAAAAACTTGTTCAAGACTCTATCCTGGGCCAGACAGGGAACAAAATTATGAAAGGGAAGAGAATCCTCTAGTGATTTGCTGGTTCCGAGTGATTATACCTTTCCTCAATAAGTTTAACTTCTACTTTTTTTGTTTTGTTTTGTTTTTTTTTTATATAAAAATTTCCACCTCCTCCCCTCCTCCCATTTCCCTCCCATCCCCCCACTTCNGGTCCTGACTTCCTTGCTCATGTTCTCCCTCCTTCTGCTCCTCATTTGGACCCTACTTTTTATGTGTTGTTTAAATTTTTTACTGTGATAGAATAAAAATCAGTGACCCAACTTTTACCACACCTTCTTGGTGTCTTGATTCATGTCAACTTTCTTCTGGGATACATTAAAGAAAGATAAAGTCTCTCTTTAGTCAACACCTTTCCCTCTGCTTGTTCATCGTCCTTTCTTTTCTGGACCTGCCTCAGGCAAAAGTTTAGATTTCAGGTTGCTGTTATGTTTTCTTTAATATCTTTTGACTTACTATTAGTAGATGTCATATGGCATCACATACATCCTCATAGTTGAGAAAACAACACTATGTTCATATTTTCCCAAGAGACTTTTCTCCAAATCGGGGGTTTAGACATACACACACACACACACACACACACACACACACATTCTCGAAGACACATACTGATGCAGAAATGTCAAGAAGTATAACTTAGTACCTATTTTGAAAAAAATTGTCAATATATGTATAGATTGAATGCTAGATTGTTATTTCTATTCCACAAAACTAAATGTATATATAATTTAAGTATCCCATGCTAATTTGATTTTTATATGCTTAAAATAAGTCTTGCAATCAAGTAGTCATGTTTCCAATTCTACTTATTTTCTTTAAATCATTTTGTTTTTCTAAGAGTCTTTGCATTTTAAACTTGTACAAATAAAATATGAATTTTGATTATAGGCAAGCTTTGGAGAAATCAAATTTCAAAGAATTGATATCTTAGAAATCAATGTCATTAGTGAACATAGACTATAGCCAACAATGTGTATACTGTTCATTAAGCAAATTTATCAGAAAAATTAAATCATTACTTAATTAAATATTAATTTAATTAAAATTATTTAAAGATAATTTAAATTATTCATATTTTATGCTTTGAATCCAATGATAAATTAAGCTGCATTATCTTTAGTAATTATCTGGTTTTATACACATAATTCATTGTTTTATAGTAAGATTGAATCATGATTTAAAACTAGTTGCTTATTTTTATTTTGACAAACTCTTCAAGTTTTCACTTGGAAAATATGTCATCTGTTTATAGAAAAAATATTGAAAATAGGTACTTTTCATATAATAAATCCATTCTAATTACAATTTCTTCTGTTACAACTCCTCCCATAGCTTTCCCACATCTTCATCTACTCAAATCTTTACAATTTCATTTTCTCTTTTATTGGGAAACAAATATACCTCTAAAACATAATAATAACATAAAGTAAAATATAAACAAAACAAAACAAAGCAGAATAAGGTATAACCAACAAACAAGTGGTAAAGAGCCCAAGAAACACATACAGATGATGAAAGACATATGTTTGCAAACATAGAAAACCCATAGAGGAAAAAAAAAACAGAAAGTATTACATATAATCTAAAGATGCCCTGACAAAGCAACATGAGCAACAAATAAACAAAAAATATCCTCTAAAAGTAGCACTGATTATGTTTTGTGTTGGCCATCTACTGCTGGGCTTGGGTCTTACCCTTAAGAGTGGTTTGTATACCTAGAGAGACTCCATTGGCAAAAGCTATTCTTTTCTTCCTGAATGATTATCACTTGGAGATAGCTTCTAGGTTAGGAATGGAAGCATGTGTCTGCTTCCCCTCTCAGCACTGAGTTTCCATGATGCTTAGATTTGAGCAGACCCTGTGCATGCTGCCACAGTCTCTGTGATTTCATATCTGTCAGTCCTGTGGGTTTTGAAGGACCTTGTTTCCTTCTTGTCTTCCATTCCTGTTGGCTCTTATGACTTTTCCACTTCCTTCTTGGTAGAGTTCCCTAAGACCTAATGGGAGGAACTGGAGGAGATACCCCATTTGGGGCTGTGTGTTTAAGTGTCTCTAACCTTCTGGAATTATTTCATATGTGGGTCTCTGTATTTGCTCCCATCTATCCAGGACATTTTTATTTTGTACTTTCTTACTCTCTGGAGATTGTTTTTGTGGCTGTGTTAAGAGTATGATGTTAAACAGAATGGGTGTCTTTCATATAAATGTTCTTGTCTGAGAGAAAAAGGAGGATTTAATGTTCATCCTTGTTCAAGTAATCAAGAAAACATGGTAAGTGGCATAAAAATTGATAGGTACTTTTCATACAATACGTTTCACACGGAACAATGGGATAGAATAGGTAACTAAAATTTACTCTGATATTGGTGATCAAAGAATGTATGCTTTACATTTAAAAACAAAAAAAGCAAAGAAAACCAGCCCAAAAACCACAATCCCAGAGAACTTAGACAGAAGACCCTAAGAGAGACATACATAGATAATTTACATGGGTAGTAGAAAAAGACAAGATCTCCTGAGTAAATTTGGCGCATGGGGACCTTGGGAGAGGGTTGAAGGGGAGTATAGAGGCAGGGAGGGGAGCGGAGAAAAATGTATTGCTCAAAAATCAATAAAAAAGTAAAAATAAATATATATGCAACTATAGCTTTGTTTTCCTCTCTCTCTCTCTCTCTCTCTCTCTCTCTCTCTCTCTCTTTCTCTCACAAGGAGGTCTTGAATTTGAAGATGAGCCACAACAGGTACATGGGAGGGGTTGGAGACAGTAAATCGAAGGAAGGAATGTTGTAATGAACTTATAATCTAAAAAAATACAGAAATAGAAAGAATTTTGGCATATTACTTCTGATCACTTTCATCAAAAATTAAAAAGAAAACTTTTCAGTAAAGGTACTGGGAAAATTGGTTAACTCTAATCAAAAGAATATTATTGGAGAGATGTCTCAATGGGTAAATTCTTATAGTGCAATTGAGTGTGGATCCTGAGTTTGAATTCCTAGATCCCTTGCAAAGCTGTGCATTGTGGCAAGCATATCTGTGATCTCATCATTCCCAGGGCAGAAGCTGGATCAGAGGCAATAGATCTCTGGAAGCTCAAGGGTCAAGTTGCCTGGTGTATCAGTGGTAAGAAGCAATGAGACTGTCATAACACCAAGGTTAATGTGCTTGAACTCTTGGTGCTTAGTTAGTAATGCTGTTTTTAAGGCCATGGAACCCTTAATGATGGGGCTTTGCTGTAGGAAGTATGCCTCTGAGGGCAGGCTTTGTAGCCAGGTCCTGTTTCTTGTTTGCCTTTTTGTGTCTATTGAGGGCTTAGTTATTAGACAGATTTCCTGATAGGTAGTCAGATAGGGAGAGGAACCATGAAAAAGATGGTGAACTTCTAAGATAATGGGACTTTTTTTTCATTTATTTTTACAATCCAGCTACAGTTTCCACTCCCTCCTTTACTCCCAGCATGCCCCACATCCCCTTTTGTTCCCACCCCTTAATCCATTCCTCTTTTTATTTCTTTTAAGAAAGGGCAAGTGTCCCATGAATATTAACAAAACATGGCATATCAAATTGTTGTATCACTAAGCACCTCCCATTTATTAAGCCTGGGCAAGGTGACCCAGCATGAAAAGTAGAGTCCCAAATGCCTGTAAAAAGTTGGAGACAGACCCTGTTCCCACTGTTAGGAATACCACAAGAGGACCAAGCTATACTACTGTAACATATATACAGAATGCTATGTAAGTTTCATATAGACTCCCTGATTGTCAAGTCAGTCTCTTTGAGCCTCTGTGAGTACAGGTTAATTGATTCTATGAGTTTTGTTGTGTTGTCCTTGACTACTCTGACTCCTGCAATCCTTTCTCCTTCTCTTCTACAGGATTCCCTGAGCTCATCCTTAAGTTTGGCTGTAGGTCTGCGAAAATGGGAACCAACATTTAACAAGACCAAGCAATTCCACTTTTGGGAAAATATGCAAAAAATGCTAAATCATACCATAAGGATACTTGCTCAACTGTTTTCATAGCAGCTTTATTTGTAATAGCAAGAACCTGGAAACAACCTTGATGTCCCTCAACGGTGGAATGGATAAGGAAAATGTGATACAGTTACACAATGGTGTATTACTTAGCTGTTAAAAACAAGGGCACCAGAAAATTTGAAGGCAAATGTGCAGAACTAGAAAAAGTTCATCCCGAGCGAGGTAACCCAGACTCGGAAAAATAATCATGGTAAGTGCTCACTTAGTTGTTTTAGCTATAAATAATAGCTGTGTTACAATTCACAGCCCCAGAGAGGCTAGGTTACAGGAAGAGTTCGTAGGAGCACATAAAGATCTTCCTAGGAAGGGGAAACAGAAAATATTTTCTTCAATGATTTCAAGACTCCCAGTCCTTTGATGCAGAAGGGTCATTTGTCTATGTGTTACTTTTATTGGTTAATAAAGAGACTGCCTTGGCCTTTGATAGGACA
>LOEQ01002992.1:33570-46435 GCA_001685075.1 Bramus lutescens | reverse complement strand
CATTTTAGGGTTGGCAAGAGACTTGGCTCTAGAGGGGATCCCAGGTGTCCACGAGGATGTCCTCATCTAGGTCCTTGGACAGCAGAGGAGAGGGTACTTGAATGGTTCTTGCCCCACTATCACGCTGATGATTATCTCGAATATCACCATAGAATATTCATCCAGCGACAGATGAAGATAGAGGTAGAGACCCATCAGAGGAACTGACTGAGCTCCCAAGGTCCAGTTGAAAGGTAGAAGGAGAGAGAAGGCGAGCAGGGAAGTCAGGACAGCGAGGGGTTGGTCCACCAACTGAGGCAGTGTGCCTGTTCTAATGAGAGCTCACCAACGGGGTCTGAATGAGCATGTGACCAAACCGGACTCTCTGATTGTGGATGACAATGGGGGCTGACTGAGAAGCCATTGATAAAGGCACTGGGACTTGTTTTTACGACATGTTCTGGCTTTTTGGGACCATAGTCTATATGGATGCACAGCTCCCTAGGCCAGGATGTAGAGGGGAGGGCTTTGGACTTCCCACAGGGCAGGGTTCCCTGCCTTCTCTCAAGCAGGGTGGAAGAGGGAGGAGGGGGTGTTGGGGAGCAGGAAGGGAATGGGAGGAGGGAAGGAAGTGTAAATAATTGAATGTAAAATAAAAAAATAAATAAAGTAAAGAAATTCAAATTCATCCTCAACTACTTAGCAAATTACAGAGGAGTGGAGTTACATAAAAACCCTGTCTCAAAAAAATTAAGGAAATAATTGAACAAAAAAGATAATTGTAAAAGTAACAATAAGTAACAACAAAACCACAGCAAGTCGCAGATATTATTGGGAACAGAGAAATTGAAACCTTTGTTATTGCCGGTGGGGGCAACAAATAATGAATTTCTGAAGGAAAAAATGGAATTTCTTTAAAAATTACTCAATGTTTTAATGTGCATAACATTATATATACTCCTAAAATTTATTAGCTGGGGTTACAGAGGGATTTTTATCTGGGATCAACGTTCTGGACACTCTGGACCAAAATCAGTAGACTACACATGGTAGAGCATCATATGAAGTTGACATATTATCATTGAGTTGTGGTTTTGTGTAAGTGAGTCAGGGTAGAAGGAGAGGTAAAGAGGAAGGGAACAAAAAAAGAAGGGTTGGGTATGAATACAAACAGGGTGCCCAAAATTCACAATCCCTTTGAGGACATATCCTAAATAATCTAAATTCCTCCAACCAGATCTTAGGTTCTTATTATCCACACAGTACCATCATGGGGCCTTGGGTTTAACATGAATAAAATGATCAATTTTATTTTATGTGTATCTTTATACAATTTAACAACATGTTTTCCCTTTGATTGAGTTAGTTCCTGTTCAGATAATTTCGCTTCTACATTCCACTGACCTATTTGCCTAACTTCTATTATTAGTGTAACCATAGAACAAATCTTGAAACAAATTACCAAATTCATTAACTGTATTTTTTCTGAAGATTACTTCCCTCTATTTCTCAATAAATACTTTAGATTTCACCTGTAAAATTCTTCAAAGTAATGTAACTCTACTTAAAATGATATAGTTGTCTAATTTATATATAAATCTTAGAAAATGACAACTTAGCAAATTTTGATATGTTCTGATTCTTGATGTTTAATTTGACTTTTATACTCATGCTATTACATAATTTTCTGTGATTTTGAATCATTTTTACTTCTTTAACAGCTTTGGTAGTTTTTACTATAGCAGTATTGTACTACATTTTGTTAGATTTGCTGCTGAACTCTTTATATTTTAAGTTATGAATATATACTACAATTATTTTATTTATATTCCATTTTACTTTAAAAAGTCATTATATTGCTCTTTTATCATAAGACATACAAAATATATTTATTAATGTGACTAGCATTTTCACATTATAACTTTTTTCATGAACAATTTTTAATGTATGAAAATGAAAACATTTTGCTTTTCCATTCCAATCTTTTTTATAAATTTATACATATTACTGTCTGAAAGTTGATATAAAATACAAATAAATATGAGTGGAGTGTAAGGTATGTGTGACCTCTCATTTCAAATAAAGTACAGTTAGTCATTAACTGTTAGATACCATAATCTCCAGCCCAATTTTGATTTCCTCTTTCTGGTGCTTCAGAATGGATGAGGGTGATCTGAAGTAAATCTTTTCCTTCCTATCAATTATTTACACTTTGGGGAAATTTTGTTTTTAAATCATGAAGTATTTCCAATTCTGTTTAAGAGGAACAAACATGCCATGGTATCTATGCATCATCACCTCTTAAACAAACCAAAAATCTGCATACTTTCAATATTTATTACATTGTATATCTTAGAATATCTACTTGATTCTTTCTATACCATCCTTTAAATATCAAGATATTATCTATCTCATACTTGTAAATATAATATCTAAAACTGTGGTTTTTCAAAGAACCATCCAGTGTCCATGAATATAGTATTTTCAGATTGTCACTCTGACTGATGTAACCATACAGCCTCATCCTGCCATGCTCTGTCCAAAACACTGATGATTCCCCAGATCAGTTGTGTAAAGTCAAAGTGCTTACTACAGCCACACTCTAAGCAACATTGAAATCTTTTCTTCAGCAGCTGTATCTTTGATTTCCAGACCTGCGGTTTCATCCTTGTTCTTTGAGCTTCACGATGGCCTCTCATTGTATCTGAACACATAGGGAACCCTCCAGACCCATAGCTTGACATTTGTTTTGCCCATTCCCACAATCTTTGTTCAAATGGAGAGACATTATCCTCTCAGTTCCCTCAGATCTCTGTTCACATTTTCCTGTCATAGTGCACCTGCCCAGAAGCCTTTGTACAAAGCAGTGCAGCTCAGCAATCGTAATTTCTGCATTTCTTACTCCATTCATTATTTTAAATATGTGTTATAGTTTTTAATATAGGTTATCACATCTTAGAAATAAGGAATGGGTTTTACCAGCTCCATTTCAAATGTTTCATATATAAATGAGGATTTGGAAGAATTTAAGTGGAAATAAAAATAGGTAAAATTATTTATTATATTTAACCCTTTTTAATTATTTAACTAAAACAACACAACCTTTGATTAAAAAAAAACAAAGGCACTCTCAAAAAAAACACATTTGTCAGTAGATGCAACTGTTTTTAGATAGTAATGTTTAAGACATATACAATATTTTTTAATGACTTTTGAATGAGCAAATAGTAATCAATTTATTCATCTACCAAGGAATATATTTTAAAAGCAGAAGAAATAGAAAGAAACAGGAAAGAAAGAAATGCTCTGTTTTCCTTGAATGCCCTATGGCTGGCTGGAGATTATACATTCAGAAAACAATATTATGGGTGCCTATGAAAAAGTTTTACATTTGCCTCTAACCAGAATTAATAACCTTTTTATTCTGCACAATTCAAATGTAGCATCCACACATGAAGTGGTTAAGTGGTAACTCACCTATTATGTGTGTTTGTCTATCATAAGCAAGACCAAATTGCAGAATATTTTAAGACTTCCCACTGAAGTCTACTGAGTAGACAAGAAAAATTTCCCTCTTTCCCCCTTCCTTTACTTAATAGCATAAAAATAACATATTATATAAAGTACTTGGATAAAATTAGTAGTTCTGTGTTAATACATTTCTTAAACATTACTAACATGAATTTTCACTTTGTTAGCAAATAGCAACATTGAAGAGTTAGTGTATTTTATAATCTTCTAGACTTCATCATTGTTTTTTTAACATGTATAAAATAAACACAAACAAGCATATAGACATATGTATTTAGTATGTGTACATATGTATAAACATACACATAAAAGGAATATCACACCTATATGTATGAGTATATTTGTAGTGTTGGGTGATGTGCATATGTATGTAAGTATCTTCCTAAAAATGGTAAAAATATTTGCTCTGGTGCTGCTGTTATGGTAATTTTTTAAAACTACATCTAGTAGTTTTTTTTTTCTTTCATTTACTAAAGTACTTCAGAGTTGCCTGTATTAAATCCATAAATGCAATAAATGTTCTTTATTAAAAAAGTTTCCACCATCTGGCCTTTTATAAATGTATCTTTAAATTAGCTTTCTCTTGTTTTGTCTAATATATGTTTCCTTCCTAGAGAAATAAAATTATGTCACAAAGAATGCACCTTCATTGGAGATTAAGAGGATACATGAGAGAGCTGGATTTAAGATATTCTAATCATTTGGTTCATGTCACCCTTACAAAAAGTGAAAAGTGTTCTCCTCTCCGAGATTCTGTATTATGTGTCAGGTGCAGCACCTGAAGCCAACCTCAAGAAACAATTTTTCACTCTGCATAACTGCAGTGCAGCATATAAGAGTCAAGCAATTTATTATGCTAGCATTCAGGAACAGGAAAGGAAAAACCGGTCAACGACTTCCTATCATTTATCTCTGTAAGAAAATAGGTGTTCACTCTTCATTGATGCTGCTGATGAATTGGGCCTCACTAGAGAAAAATGAGGATGTATATTCCTAGCCAACACTGTTGTTGCCTTCTGGCTACTCATTCCAAGAAGGCTACAGAAGTTTACTGATTTAACAATGATAACTTGAACATTAAGGATTCATTATCTTTGATTTTCTTGAAGTACTTTTAGGAAACAGCATTCTTGTGACAGGCCAGTATTGACTGAATTGTCTATAAGTTTAGCATTATATTCAGTTATAATCTAAAGTTTGTGATTATTACAGAATATGTATTTATACATTAGCAGTGAAAGAAACAAAAATTCATCTGTAATTCCATCTTTATTATTAATGAATGAGGCAATGGCTAGAGTAACCTCATGTGATATTGTATGTTTGCTGTATTCTGAGCAAAGGCAGACATGTGATAATTCAAATGAAAGCGTTTTGCAAATAAAATTGAATTGAATCTCTATAAGTGAGCTGTAAATCCTAAGGTGAAAGATGATCCTAATCCCTCACTTCTCCAAAAAGCACTGTTTAGATTTTTATATGTGCATCATCTCTTTATTCTATTAAGATCTGATACTTCAGTCTTTCATTATTTCTGATTTTTGAGATGCCTCTAGGTGTGCAAAATTTTTTTACTCATTATCTGCTTAAACAAAATTGTCCTTTTATCCCAATCCTGAAGCCTAAGTGAAATTTAGTTAATAGTTCAGTAGCAAATCCACTTTATTTGAAGGTACAACAAAATGTTCTCAAGGCATGACTAATTTAAGCAAGGGCCTGTTTTGAGGATCAGCAACATTTGGATCATTTGATTTGCAACATTTGGGAAAAAAAAGATCTTTAAACACATATGTGCATATACCAGTGATAAATACCTAGAAACTCATGCATGGATATTTTTAGTTGTTGGGCTCTCAAATTAGTATCAGTCAAGCAACTGGCATGTGGCATATATACAGATGGATCACAGCAGCCTATCTCCAGCTGAGAATGGCAGATACTTAAGCAAGCCTGACACTTGTGAGACAGATGGTGAAAAAAAGATGATTATAAATATCTTCTGGATTTTTTTGCCAAGAAATCATGCAACAGTTTATTAGAAAGAATGTAGACATTTTAAAAAAAAATCCCCACTGTCATGAACATAAATTGAGGTTTTCCAGCCAGGGCATAAGCTGAAATCAAAACAGGAAATAAAAAATCCAATAGTGTATTAACATTTTCCACTCATTTGCCATACTGACAGTGCAAATACAAATCTGGTCTAAAATGTACAGATTCTCAAAGCAACAATGCACAGCTTTCTTTCTTCATCCTCCATGCTAAGAGATGCTAAGAGCTTAAGGGCCAAGTAATACCAAAAGTATAGGCTTCCAAAACCATCTAAATTAGGGCATTCACTAGTTTTAGCTAAAATACACCTGAACACTGACAAGTGATCACATACAATAATGTAAAGTACATTTTTTGAAAAATAAACTTTAGTGGAATAATTCTGAAAGGTACACTGAAAGAATGNACTAGTTTTAGCTAAAATACACCTGAACACTGACAAGTGATCACATACAATAATGTAAAGTACATTTTTTGAAAAATAAACTTTAGTGGAATAATTCTGAAAGGTACACTGAAAGAATGGCAGGGTATCAGTTTAAGAATCAGCCAATTCGTTTCCGCTCCCTACAAGTTCATGGTCTGGGATAAAAACTAGGTACGTTTCCCTAAGCTGAGAGCTTCCTAACTTGTAAGTAAGTAGCTGTGTTATGAAGAAGACTTAGGTGAACTGTGTTTATTTATCAGAGCTGTTGTATCAGTTGCCTAGGATCTCAACTGCTTCATGGAATCCTTAGGATATTGCCTTACCTGACTTAAATTGCCCCATACAATGGTACATTATCAACCCTTAGTGAAATAAAAAAATAATAAAAAAGGTTGAAAATGGGTTAAAGGAGGCAAATACAGCATCTGCCTTTAGAGCTATCAACTCAGGAATTTTCTCAATTATGAAATCTTGCAGAAGTTATCTTTCTTTCTCAAAATCCATGCGATGACAACATTCCTTACTCCAGATCTAGCATTTTTTCAACATCACTGTCTTGTGAATCATCATCTGCTCCATCTACTTCTGGTAAATCTACATCCTCATCGCCACCCGTGGGATTCATCATCTCAGAAAAATGGTCAAGCTTTCATAATACTGTTTATGTTGTCAGTGCAATGATGGGCTTATCTTTCTTGTCATTCATCCTGTCTTTATATGTATAACATACATACACATCCACAAAGTTAGTATTCCTGCATTAACTTATTGGTCACTCTTCAGGTTGGTCTGAAATCCATTTTGTTATAAGACAATTATATTATTGTCATACATACATTCTGACAATCTCAACATGGGCAACTGTGTGACACTGACAATTTGATATATTTTATACTGCCTCTATAAGGAAAGTAATGTGATAATATATACAAATGAGCATGAGTTTTATATCAAGATTTTATATCAAATTTTATATCAAGTTAAAATCACACTAAAGTTCAGCCCCTATCAAGTGATAGGAAGACGATAATGTTGTTGAAGTTTTCAACACCTCAACTTGTCTATAAATGTTAAAAGTACCCATCTCCAGCACATCTCATGGATCTGCTCTTCCAATCCCTGCAACCATCGTCCCTTTATCCTTGCTTCTAACTCCAGCAGGCATTGCCTCGGAAACAAGTGTCCACAAAGGCAAGGGAAGCAGGTAGATGAACAGTAAATTTTAACTTTCTCTCCTCTAAATTTAAATCCTCAGTATTCCTCCCAGCACTCTGTCAAACTACCTGTTGGCCTTCAGCCCTCTCCCTGCCTCCACCTGCCACAGATCACACAGCCTTCCTCCCTACTCAGTTATTTCTCTCAGTACCCAGCTTAAACAGGCAATCTCTGTGAACCTTATAGCCAAGCCTGCCAGAGAAGTAGGCCAGCAAAGTAGATATGGTGAGCTTCAGATCATTACTCTCCCTCCTTTCCATCAAATTAAATGTCATACCAATTAAAAGGTCAGTGGCATTTTCCCAGAAGTAGAAAAGGGAGCATACATTCTATGACAATAATTCTACACAATCATGGTGAATAATTACAACAACACACAAAATGGTCTATTCTTAGTAAGGGAAATAAAGTGACATAAGTGTATGAAATGGGGAAGTGCATTGCAAATCACATATGTGATATGGAGATAACATAAAGTATATACCAGATACCAGAGACAGAACAAAGAAAAAAATAATTCAGGTTATGACTTATATAGAGAGATTTCTCAAATGTAGACATACAAATAGGTAAAAAACCTAATCATCAGGAAGGATAAAATAAACACAAAATGTGTGATGTTTTGCATGTGTTAAAATGAGTATGAAAAGAGAAAAAGGAGTATGCATATATGGAAGAAAAAGTCATTGTTTACTATAGGTGTAAATTTAATAGTCATCATATAGAAAATTTCTGAGATTTCCCAAAACATTAATGATACAATCGTATTATCGGCCAGAAACTCTCATTTCTAGTGTATATGAAAATGAAAAGACAATAGGACTTCTGAGATATAGAGATATTGTGGTCTTGGATTATTATGCTAAATGAAATAAATAAAATTGAAAAAGACATAATACTGTATCACCTCATTTGCATGTTGTCACAAACCAGTTAAACTTAGAAGCAAAGAGTAATATGATGGCCCTAAGAACAAAATGGGAAGTGGTTGGTTGAGCAGTAAAAAGCCTTGTTGGAGAAGGCTGTTTGTTTTTCCAGGTAGTAGAGCTAGCTTAGACATGAAATAATCACACAGAAAACTGTATTAATTAAATGACTGCTTAACCTATTAGCTCTGACTTCTTATTGGCAAGCTCATACATTAATTTAACTCATTTCTATTAATCTGTGTATTGCCACATGGCAGTGGCTTACTGGCAAAGTGTTGGTGTGTCTGACTCTGGTGGCAGCTCCATGGTGTCTCTCTGGCTCTGCCTTCCTCCTCCCATGCCATAGACCAAGCCAGTTCTTTATTCCTTAACCAATAAAAGCAACACGTTGACAGAAGGACCTCCCACACCAAAGCCTCATTTACACAAGGCAACAGCTTCCAATGTCTGATGAAATGCTTGTGGTTCTAGGGTTCTAGTAGAGGCTGCTGTACTTATGTTCACTGAGAGAATAGTTCTTTTGTGTGAACTAGATTGTGGTGATTTTTCCTAATTTATCTGTACCTAGAAATTATCAAGCTGCCTACTTTGACTATATGCAACTTTAAATTATCTCAGTAAAGATAAATAAGTTTCATGAGGAGCTGTGTTTGGATAAGTAGGCATTTTTGTTGGTGTATTTAATTTACTGTTTATTACAAAATGAAGAGTTAGTTTGTCAAAATCTCTAAGACATCATAGCTGTAAATTCTGGGGACTCTCTTGGCCGTGGGCTCCAAGAATTTCCATGTACAGGTTGAAAGGGAAAATATACATAAAATTTTATACCATTATATAACTAGGAATAAATATTAAGTATATTAAAATATGGACTATTCAGTATCAAGATATGGCAAAATATATCTGGACATGAGAATTTTATGTTTGTTTATGTTAAAAAGGATCCTTTACCAATGCTAGTTGCAATTTCTCATTTATCAGATGTCATGAGCCCCTAGATTTAAACTTAGGTGTTCTATCAACCAAAACTTAATTGCAGAACAATAAAATTTATGAACTGATTATTCCATTCCTCATTAGAAGCTTCCATGTTTAAAGTTTTATGAATCATTTTATAGTTTTATTGTCAAGTTACCACATATGTTCTGATAGAAACTAAACATTTGAATCATAACCATTAAACACTAGATTTTCTATAACTTTTATACATAGAAATAGCTTTGTTATTTAACATTCAGGAGTTTCAACTAAAAGTACACAAAAAGTAATATGTTACTGTGTCTTTGAAAATGTCCTGTGACTAAGGCCATAACAATACTTTATTGTTAAAATATATATTTATTCAAAATGGTTGTAATTTGATATCTGCTATATTATTACTAACATATTATTAAAACTCCTTTCTATGCATTTCTGGAGCTGCTCATTTATGAATATGGGAATTCTGAATCAATAAAAATGTTAAAACATGATGAGTTAGCAATATGTCTAATTAACTTTTTTAATGTTGAAAATGCCAGTCTTCATGTTCTGATTTTCCTTTACTTAGACACTAAAAATAATTTTTTTGCCTATAAGTATTTCTGGTCATTAATATGACACATGTTGATTATCTATGAACTATATTAAAAGGCATTGCTGTCCATTCTCTCTGTCCTTAACTTTTTTCCATTTTTATCACCATTACTGTAGCTATTTTAGCTCTCTGTGTTGCTGTTTTCTTTCATATAGCAAACCCCATAACTGTCTCAGCAGATGAAGACAACAAAGCTGCTATTTCACCTCCTTTTTAGGACTAGAGTCAGGGGCTTTATGGCTGGACACGTAGAGCACTGGGACTCTTGTGAAAGCTGTGGATTCACAGAAAAAACTAAGTATCTTTCAAGTCTCAGTTCTTTCTATTTCTAGATTTACGTTGCTCACACAGAAGTTTTTTTTTTTTTTAAGATGTCTAATATGAGTTGGGACTGGCTTCCTCACAGGAGAAGATCTTTGTAAAAGCAAGGAAGCTCAAGAATAGGCCCGTTATGCTTGCTCAAACTAACTTTATACTAATAGAAATATTTTGTTACATTCTTCATATCAGAGAATAGTCATTAAATTGATTATATATTCATGAACAAGAAAATAAGTTCTGTATTTCAACATGCAGTCATTAATTTTCATTGTTAATGGATGGTTTGAGAGATAAGTGAGGTAAAGGCCTGGCTGTGTCTCTGCTAGAATTTCCAGATATGATTAGATATTTAGAGTTCTAACAATTCAATTATTAATCTGTGGATGGTCTTATAAAAATACAATCAGGATAAAGAAAGGTAGGAAATAGAGCTTACTTGGAGGAAGCAATTCACCAGCATAGTGTTATTAGTGCTACAAAAAAATTTCTGGCATAGTTACCTTTAAATATCAGTTTAACATAAACATAGGGTAATCTGTGAAGAAGGCCTTGATTGAGAAATTATTTAGGTCAGATGGACCTGTAGGCACATCTGTTGAGGACTGTCTAAATTATCAATTTCTGTACAAAGGCTGTAGTAGGAAACCTGTTTCCCTGGGCAGCTGGTTCTGGGCTTTATAAGGAACCTAGCTAAGCGTGCGCTATGATGAGCAAACTAGTAGGCAGTAATCTTCCATAGATTCTATTTCAGCTCACTGCTTGACTTCCTACTCTGAATTCTGTTTTAGTTATTGTTCTGTTGCTGTGAAGAGACACCATGAGCAAAGCTACTTATGAAGAAAGAATTAATCTCGGACTTCATTACAGTGTCAGTGAATTAGTCCATGCTTGCCATGGCAGGGACCATGGCAGCCACCAAGAATGATGGACCAATAACTAGGATCTCACATCTATATCTGCAGGCAGGAAGCAGAAACAGAGCAAGACTGGACTTGTCAAGGCTTTTGAAACCTCAAAGCCCTCCCTCAGTGTCAGAGCTTCTTAAACAAGGCCACACTACCTAATCCTTCCTAAGTAATCTAATAACTGATCATTCAGACCAACACATTTTGCTCAAAATGGTGAACCATGACTAGGAAATGTAAGCTAAATAAACAGTTTCCTTCCCAAAGTTGTTTTTGGTCAACGTGTTTTGTCAACAGAATGAGCCTTTGATATGGACATTGTAATTCCATGGGTTAAGATCCTAGACCACACAAAAGTAGAAGGCTGACTTACTACCAGCCTTCACTGCTCTTCCTGACTGAGGATGCCGTGTGAACACTGGGCATTTGCTCCTGCTGCTGTCCCTTCTCTGCAATGTGAATTGTATCCCTGAACTGTAAGCCAAAGTGAATTACTCTTTTTTTTTCTGTTCATCTGTTTATTTTCCATCCCAGCAAAAGCCTGCCCCACCATCTGCCCATCCAAGTCCCTCTCCCCCATTCTTCCCTCCATCCCCCAGTTTCCCCCTCATTGGTCTCCATCCAGGAAAGAACATGTCTCCCATGAATATCAATAAAATATAGCATATCAAGTTGCAGCAAAACTAAGCAACATCCCAACGTATTAAGGCTTGGCAAAGTGACCCAATATGGGAAGTAGGGGCCCAAAAGCCAGTAAAAGAATCAGAGATGCCCTCTGTTCCTGCTGTTAGGAGTTCCACAAGAAGGCAAAGCTACATCACTGTACCATATATGGAGGCTCCCTCGTTGTAGGTTCAGTTTCTGAGAGCCCTTATGAGGCCAGGTTAGTTGATTGTGTGAGCCTTTCTTTGGTGCCCTTGACCTCTCTGGCTCATACACTCCTTTCTGCTCCTTTTCTGAGGATTTCTGAACTCTGCATAATGTTTGTCTGTGGGTCTCTGCATCTGTCTCCATAAGTTTCCAGATGACATTTCTTTGATGACAAATGTTCCAGGAAACCATATGGTCTAAAGAGACAGCCTGTTCAAGAAATTTATTCACTATTGTTTGGGAATTTAGTGTGCTGGTTCCTCAGAAAACCAGAAATCAACAGACAACAAAACCAAGCTACACTGCTCTTGGTTACATATACCAAAAAGATGCACAGTCATACCCATAAAACACTTATTTATTCAACATGTTTGTAGCAGCTTTCTTTGTAAGAGCCAGAACCTGGAAACAACCTAGAAGTCCCTCCACAGAGGACTGGATGAACAAAATGGGATACATTTATAGAGTTATGCAGCTACTACAAACAAGGACACCAGGAAACTTGAAGGCAAATAGTTAGAAGTAGAAAATATCATGAGGATGACCCAGAGCAATAAAGACAAACATGGTGTATAATCACTCATAAGTGGCTATTAGCTGTAAAGGATAATTATGCTATAAATCACAGACCAAGATAATTGTTACTTTGTTAAGTTGTTTCTTTTATTATTAAAAATTTCCACCTCCTCACCTCATCTCATTTCCCTCCCCCTCTCCTCACTTCCCCTCCCCCTCCCTCTCCAGTCCAAAGAGCAGTCAGGGTTCTCTGCCCTGTGGGAAGTCCAAGGTCCTCCCCCCTCCATCCAGGTCTAGGAAGGTGAGCATCCAAACAGACTGGGCTCCTACAAAGCCAGTCCATGCAGTAGAATCAAAATCCAATGCACTTGTCCTTGGCTTCTAAGTCAGCCCACGTTGTCAGCCACATTCAGAGAGTCTGGTTTGGTCACATGCTCTATCAGTCCCAGTCCAGCTGGCCTTGATGAGCTCCCATTAGATCAGCCCGACAGTCTCAGTGGGTGGGCGCACCCCTCACGGTCCTGAATTCCTTGCTCATGTTCTC